>JADLZN010008073.1:0-134920 GCA_018155175.1 Sinocyclocheilus anophthalmus
TAGTTAATGTTAGTTATTGTTTTAACTAACATGAACAAACAATGAACAACACATTTATTAAAGTATTTATTATCTTTGTTAATGTTAGTTAATAAAATACAGCGTCAGTTAGTCATGTTATTCACAGTGCATTAAATAATGTTAAACCAGCACAATTTGGATTTTGATAATTGCATTGTAAAGGCTGAAAGAACATAACTTACGATTAATAAATGCTGTACAGATTGTTATTCTAGGTCAAGTTACTAACGTTTAACTATGTTACTATTGAACCATAGTAAGTGTTTACTATGTATTTTTTATTTATGTAAATTGTAATATTTCTCATAGAAAGCACTTTGGATCAACTATGGTTGTGTAAAATTGTGCTCTTAAATAGAGTTTGACTGGACTCCCTAAAATTTTGCTGACACCCTCAGCAGCAAGTCCTGCTTCACTGGCATTTGCAACTCCACAGCAGAGGAATATGATAATGAATACACAGGGTCGCGGAGACAGTGTTTAGGGGTTCATAATGGGGTTATCAGATGTGGGAATGGAACTAGCTGACCTCTTTAAGCAATCAGGAAACAGCACCTCAGTAAACAAATGTGGATTTTGTGCAGCAAAGATAGTGTTCTACAAAAGTTGAGACAGAATATTCAACTAAAAGCCCCTGTACAGACCACACATCTTAAGACTTAACACCCACTTTTTTTATGTAAGCAGCCTTGCTTGCCACCATGGATGTTTAATTCAAACCCTGTTCCGTAATGTGAGTTTCTTGGCTGAAAAGGAGTGTCAGTTCAGAAGGGAATGTTTTCCACATTGGAATAATATGAATAAAAGTTCATGTGAAATTTTAAACTAAAATCATGAAAAGAAAGAACAAAGAAGAAAGGTAATGTTATTATCAAGAAAGATTTTATTAATATTTAAAATTTGAGACAACAAAGCGTTGTATGTTTGAATGAGATCTTAGACATTCACTGTTTAATGAACTATTGATAAATGTGAGATTAAAGATTCCAAACATCATTTCTTACTGAGGAGAGCCATATTGTATACATTTCAAATTACCCTTTCAAGGTAGTGGCAGTCCTGTTGTGCAGTAGTTGTATCAGATTATAACACCATGGCATGGTACTAAATATATACAATATTTATATATGAATGTACCATGATACTTATGGTATGTTTTGTTAAAAGGGTTTGGAATAAGGTCACAAATTAAGTAATCTATTTATTATGAGCCCTTGTAAGAAATCTGTAACACCGGTTTACTGTAAGAAAACTGGAGTAGCAAAATAGGACTTGACCATGAAACGGTCTGTGAACTCTTAGCATAGATTTGATGTGGAAATTGGATAAGGGGCTAATCCAGACAGTAGTGGTGGGGTAAGGAGAAGCCAAATGACTGTGGGCCAGATATGATCTCATGCGTACACTGCTCCCAAAGATTCCAAAAATTACAGGTCACCCAAAGATCACTGAGCCATGCTAGGTGAGCCACGTCTGCTTTGGAAAATAAGGTTTGATCATGGTTGCAAGAGATGAGGAGTCACACTATATGGGATAATAGCAGACTGATTTACTCTGGCTGAAGGGAGATGCATGTTTTTCTGTTGCCAGCAGGTGCCAAAAAAAACTGTGGTGGCTTGAACTTTGAGCTTTGTCAAAACAATGTATCTATTGTGATTACAGGAGATAAGTCACTGCTGCTCCTCAACTGCCACCATCTCCCTCTGTTGTCAGTACAGTCTTTGTGTTTGGTTAACGTGGAATATGAGTCATGTAAGGAGCAGGAATGGAGTTGGTAGAAACTCTGTTATTAGTAGACAGTGGGTCTCCAAAGGTGATGTCATAGACCCTCTATACATATGTGTTAACGATGTGTCACTTGATCGGCCACTCTTGAGAAGGGGTTAATGACATGAATGACCTTAATTAATCTGAATAATGAGTCCTGGGTTTAGCTCAATATGATGAACGTGAGGATACACGCCCATTCTGCATTTACAAGTTTTCATGGTTGACTTGTTCAGTATGCAGCTGAGTATATAAAGAAGCCATCTGGGACTTTTGCCAAGACGTCTGCAAATCAGAATGTTTTCACAAGAGAAGTTTTAAAGATAGTCGCTTCTGGTTTTACCAAATACTTCCTAAGATCTTTTGCATTCAACTGACACAACTTTATTTATAGAATTCTTTGTGCCAATATATGTCATTCTCATTGGGTAAAAGACCATGGGATCTCAAAGGGGCTTTCATAGTTTAGGCCCTGTTCTAAAGTTCACATTGCCCTGACAAACACCAAGTTTTGTTGGATTGGTGGCAGGGACAGTGTGGCAGTGATAGTTATGTTTCTTGACATTCTAGGCATTGGAAAAACCAACCTCACAAACCTTTGATGAATCTCCCTTCAGGTTTGTGACGCGCTTCATCGAGTTGGATGGCTTGACGTGTCTTCTGAACTTCCTGAAGAGCATGGACTATGAAACCTCAGAGAGCCGCATACATACATCCATCATCGGCTGCATAAAAGCCTTGATGAACAACTCCCAAGGCCGTGCCCATGTACTGGCCCACCCGCAGAGCATCAACACTATCTCCCAGAGCCTCCGCCAGGACAACATCAAGACCAAAGTTGCTGTGTTGGAGATCCTGGGCGCTGTTTGCTTGGTGCCCGACGGGCATAAGAAAGTATTGCAAGCAATGGTACACTACCAGAAGTATGCTGCAGAGAGGACTCGCTTCCAGGTATAGTTGCTTTTAATGAGAGATTTGTAAGAAAGGAATTGAGCATCGTATGCAACAAATGTAGGGTGATTTGTCTTTACTGTGTGTTTATTCATGTGTAGTTGACATTCCTGGCAACAACAAATGTCAGTGTTTGAAATATTAGCTTTTAAGCATGGTTGATTCCTAGTGACCCAATAGATCTCTGAGCACTCTTGACACAATAAGCACCATAAACAGACATTAGCAACCCATTCCAGAGAAATATCAGAGAACATTCCCACCTGTCTCCACTGACTTTAAAACAGGGGCTGTGATGAGAATCTGTCATTTATAGTCCTTAGCAGCCTATTAGGTACAGTAGGAAAACAATTGAACAGTTAACAAAAAAGTTTATTTACAGTGATCAGTGGGTAGCTCAGGCTCAGTGGGTAGCATTGTTGCCTCACAGCAAGAAGGTCCCTGGTTCAAGTCCCGGTTGAGCCAGGATGCCTTTCTGTGTGGAGTTTGCATGGTCTCCCTGTGTCTGTGTGGGTTTCCTCCGGGTGCTCCGGTTTCCACGATCAAAGACATGCAGTATAGGTGACTTGGACAAAGTAAATTGGCCGTAGTGAGTGAGCACTGGGGTTGCACGAGTTAGTGCGGTCTCAGGGCTGGGTTGCAGCAGGAAGGGCATTTGGTGTAAAACTTGTGCCAAATCGGTTGTGCGGATCACTCCGCCGTGGTGACCTCTGATAAAAAGGGAGCAAGCCGAAGGAAGAGAGATTTACAGTGATCAGCAGTCAGCCTTTTCACATTATACATCAGCTTGTGAGTTGTCTTGCTTCCTACTATCTACAGAGGCAGATTTCTAAACACCATGGAATCTCATGTGACTGACTGACTCCTGATAAAGTTGCCTATGTAAAGTATTTTAATATAATTTAATAGTTTAATATTTTACATGGGCAACTTTATCAGGAGTCATTCACACATATCAGACAAATAGCTCTCTTTACCTGAAGTACGCACAAAAATACAACTTTACAATGCTTACATGTTTTGTAATGTAATGCTTACATTAAACATTTGTAGCATGTTGCTTAGATAATGCAATACTCTGATATTTGGTGGAAAAAATAAATTTGAATTAGATTTAATTTGTAGATTGAATTGATCAATTATATATTTTTGTATTTTTTTACACAGTCTCTTTTAAACGAGCTGGACAGAAGTACAGGACACTACAGGGATGAAGTAAATCTGAAGACAGCCATCATGTCATTCATAAACGCTGTGCTGAATGCTGGGGTTGGAGAGGTCAGCTGATGACAAAACTTCTCTAAAAATTAAAAAAATGTGTATGATATACAGTATATACATTATTAACATGATGATTTCCTCTCTTTCTCTCAAAGGACAGTCTAGAGTTTCGCCTTCATCTTAGGTATGAGTTTCTGATGTTAGGAATTCAGCCAGTCATCGAGAAGCTGAGAGCACATGATAATGCCACACTTGACAGGTACAGAACAGGCTCATTTTCCACCTAACAATAAGTATATGCATCATACCATTGCTTCTAATAGAAAGGCTGTTTTTGTGTGTGTGTGTGTTTGTTTCAGACATCTGGACTTTTTTGAGATAGTGCGGAATGAGGATGAGTTAGAACTGGCCAAACGCTTTGACATTGTAAGATCTTTTACCTAGATGCATATATTATGTACTTAAATTTAAAAGAGCATTATTCTATACAGACACAGCATGGGATATTAGATTGTTTACAAGGCTCCTTGACGGCATGTGTGGTCCTATTGGGAAAAAATCGAAGTACTGGTTTTTTTGTTCAGACACACGGGTGGACACCAAGAGGTGCGGGCAATGTTTGAGTGATCAAGAAGAAATGAGCAACACAGATGCACACCCAATTCTATCTATCTTTACAGCCACTGCCGCCCAAATGCCAGGTAAGGATCTTAAATAATCTATATATACATACATATATATGTATTTATAATTTGTGTTTTAAACACTCTTTGTGGTTGGAGCATGTCTGTGATGCCTTGAATCTTGAACTGATGTCTTTGTAGGCAGCTTACTAGGTTTAGAACAGAGACTACTGTACATGTTTGTGTTTTGTATAATTTCCTTTGTATTAAATTACAACCATCCCTGCATTCCAAATCTAATGAGGTCAAGTCACCTTTATTTATATAACACTTTATACAATACAGATTGTTTCAAACAGCTTTACAGTATTATCCAGGAAAAAAATCGTGGGGTGGTTCAGGTGCTATATATTCAGGTTAAGCCCTTGTATAGTTCTTATAAGGTTTTCTAACTCTCTCTTAATCTCTTAGTTTAGTTGGGGGAAAGGATTAAAAACGGCATTAAAATATAGTGTATTTCCTGAAGATAACATGCTTCTCAACCCCCAAGACCGCCTATAAGGAAATATTCCAGGGCCTCCACACAAGACTTTTTGACCTCAGAAAAGCATAAAAGTAATTCAAAACAGCTTTTGCCATAGTAGTACATTCCCATTTATAGCAAACCTATGAGAGTGGAGTAACATTTCTAAAATCTAAGGAGGATAATGGGGTTCCTCTTATGGTTCTACTTAGCACTATTTGACAAAGGTGCTGTATAGCACTTTAAAGATAGTTAAAGTAGTTCCACTATGATTACAAGCCAAATAACTACTTTTAGTGCTATTTAGCACCATTTTTGTTTAGAGTGCATTGATATGATATGTACACGCTCCAAAAATACCATTTAATTATATTGTTACATGTCCAGAAAAAGCATGTCATTACCATGACATCATATTCCAAAAAAAATAGTATTAAACGTTTTTGGTAATTTGTGAAGAAAGCAGTAGAATTATAACAAATCAAGTTTGTTTTTGACACTTGTAAAATGTTTTCAGATAAACGTGGTGCAGGCAGTATACAGCAATGGCAACTTTTAGACCGCATCCTTCAGCAAATTATTCTACAAGATGAAAAGGGAGAAAATCCAGATGTTTCACCCCTGGACAATTTCAACGTTAAGAACATCATTAGAATGTAAGTGTCCAACTCATAACACTTTTAGTTCAAAACACATTTATTTAATGGCCTAATGGATAGAGAGTCAGACTTGTAACCTGAAGGTTGTGGGTTTGAGTCTCAGGTCCGGCAGGAATTGTCAGTGTGGGGAGGGAATAACCAGCGCTCTCTCCACCTTCAATATCACGACTGAGGTGAGACCCTTGAGCAAGCACCGAACCCATAAACCCCCCCCGCAAAAAAAAAAAAAAAAAACCCCCCCACCCCCCACCCCCCCCCCAACCCAACCCAACCCCAACCCAAACCCAAACCAAAACCCAACCCAACCCCCCCAATGTCCCAGGCGCCGCAGCATTGGCTTGCCAACTAATCCGGGTGTGGGTGTGTGTGTGCAAATATTGTGTGTGTGCACTTGGAGGGTTAAATGCAGAGCACAAATTCCAAATATGGGTCACCATACTGGCCACACGTCACTTCACGGTTCACTTTCATTGTGCCATATTTTTAACCATCAAATGTTTACTCCTCATGGAAAGTTAACTTTGGGTTTATTAGTGTTGAGTAATATTTTTGAAACCAGAAAGCCTTGATGAGGTCTTGGATTCTCTTTAGTTCTTCTATAGATCAAAGCTCTCCCTATATCACCGCCCGCTGTAGGGATTCTAAAATGTTTTGTGCTCCATGAACTGCAAAGCTGTATTGTGGCACACTTCTGGGATCTGGTACTGTTAACATGGAAGTCAGTGGAAGTCAGTTGGCTAAAATGGAAACTGGTATCAAACAACTTTAAACATTTTGATATTTTAAAGGAAGATGCAGGACTCTAAAGTCTTAACACTGGTATTGCTGTCATTAATGGGCATAAGAATGTTGAATTTCAGGCCATATGCTTACCACAGGTGTCCAACAGTTCTCTGAGCAGGAAAAAAAATATTTATTTTTTCCTGGGATCATTTATCACCTCAGATGTGCTCTCACTATCATTCACCCAACTTTCCACACCTCTATTCTGTCATTTTACTGTTGCAGTACCAGCAGTCTTTGCTTTTTTCTTGGCATTTCTTGGTATCTCTGGGTCCTCAAATTTGCTTATCATCTACACACATTCCAGATAAACGTTTATGCACATTCATGTGCACTATTTCCACCAGTGTGCCAGAAGAGGTCAACGGTGGCTTTGGCAAGTGTAAGCACAAAGAAACCTACTACTAGCAAACATCATTTTTGTCTGCTCACGCTTACCCATAATGTGTAACTCTTTCCAGTTGCAAGAATCACCTTAGTGCAGTGGTTTTCAAACCTGGTCCTGGGGACCCACCACTCTGCACATTTTGCATGTCTCCCTTATTTAACACACCTGATTCAGATAACCAGCTCATTAGAAGAGCTCCCATGAACTGAACTGAGTGTGTCAGATCAGAGACACACAAAATGTGCAGAGCAGTGGATTTAAAACCACTGCGTTAGTGAAACAGAGATGTAATGTATTGGTTGCATTTAAGATATCTTGGGCAATTATGTTTCTTTAACCAGTTAAGGAGCAAGTTGTCCAAATGAACAGCTAAAATAACAATTTTCATTTCCAGTGTTGGCTTGTAGCTGGCAATTTACGTATTGCCCGAACAATGTCAGTCTGACTACAAAAGAATCAAACCTGGTTTTTGAAGTAAAAAATCTTCTTCAATAAGTATAATGCAATAAATCCTCTACAGTATGTGAAACTGCATCTTTATCCTCTTTTCTTATTAGTCATATATACCGTATCTTTCATTGTCTTCTCCAGTGCTGGCAGTAAATGTTACTGTATCTGTATTTCATTTTCCTCTTTCTGCAGCTATGGAAAGCAACGCATGTCAAGGTGTCGCTTTAGATTTCTTTACAAGATCCTCCCTTAAACCTCAAACAATATCCACTTACAAAAAGATTCACAACCAGACTAAACTAACCTTTTATTTATTTTTTTTAAATGTTATAAATGTGTTATTAAAAAAAATCTTCCCCGACTGTATGTCATTGCTTCAGTTTAACAGTGGCCCCTTTGGTTTAAAGACCCTGTGAACTGGCTTGATGACAAGTTTTCTTTTGTATGTTGCCATCAGTTTTACAGCCAGACTACAAAACACATAGCAAACCCGTACTTAACATCTTGTACCGTGGATGCAACCAATCAAGGCAACTTCAAAATTAATCAAATTTCTACTTTCTTTTTAATCAGTTCATGTTTTGGAAAATAAACTGATGAACCATAATTTGGCACTTCTTATTACTAGTTGAATGAAGGTAGTATTTATAATTAAGAGGGACATTCTCATTCTGAAGAGTATTTTATTGGATAAAAATTATATACACATCTGTGGACAAGAAGATTCATCAATCTGTTTGGTCTCATTAATAGCTAACTACTAAACAGAAAACTTTCATGTGGTCTTTAATGTTGGCTTTTGTTTTTGGTAACAGTTGACAAATAACAAACAATAAATGACAGGTAAGTGTGGAAAATAGGGCAAAATGGATTTTATAACCCTGCATTTGAGTGCAACATAATGAGACTTCATTCCGTTTACAGGCTTGTCAATGAGAATGAAGTCAAACAGTGGCGGGACCAAGCCGAAAAGTTCAGAAAAGGTAACGGTTCACAATGACTTGCATAGCTGAGCCTGGGTGAACTTATTTAATGATAATGCATGTGTGTATTTAGAACACTTAGAGCTGATGGCTCGGCTGGAAAGGAAAGAAAGAGAGTGTGAGACCAAGACACAAGAGAAGGATGATATGATGAAGACACTCAACAAGATGAAGGACAAACTACAGAAAGAAGGAGTGGAGTTGCGCTCTGCCAGGGAGCAAGTATTAGACCTGTCCTCCCGAATAGGCGACTTTTCAGTGAGTTCACCATCTGTCACTTTCTGGTGTGCTGTACTGTAGTTGTATGATTTACTTTGATATGCATAAGTAGAACAATTATGATTTACTTTGATATGTATGAGTAGAACAATTGCACAAAATGTTAGAATTTCCATGTTGATGTTTTTATTGCGTTGTTTAGTAAGAGATGCTTAAGGAGAAGCTGTTTTGGTTAAGCATGAGTGATTTGTGATGGTTTATACATTGCAGCAAATTTGTCTAACATATTTTATGCGAATTATTTGATCTTTTTCACTTTAAGAGTGGTGGAGTTCATTTACCCATTCCCCCTCCACTTCCTGGGAGCCCGATGGCTCCACCTCCACCACCTATGATGATGGATAGCTTCCCTCCTCCTCCTCCACCTATTACTTTTTCTTGCCCACCCCCACCACCTCCTCCACCTCCCCCGGGAGGTCCTCCACCCCCACCTGGGGCCCCGCCCATCTTTTCTGGGGTTCCACCTCCACCTGGACCTGCTTCCATTAGCTCCACAACCAGCCTGTGCACAAAGAGCATCCCCCAACCTTCACAACCACTCAAATCCTTTAACTGGTCCAAACTGGGAGAGGTGAGTCAGTTTTTGTTTTATTTATTTATTTGGTGGTACTTGCAGTATTAAAATACCTCATAGTTAATACAAAGTAGAGAGATTAAGAGATTAAGTCATTTATTTATGTACGTATTTAGTTATTTATTTTTTTCCAGTTTTCTGAGACTAACCCTTTACAATACATTACAGTCATCTTTCCTGATCATCTTCCTATTTTTTCAGAACAAGATCACTGGTACCATCTGGTATGAGATTGATGACAGAAGGGCCTTTAAAGTTCTTGACCTAAAAGACATTGAGAAGATGTTTTCAGCTTACCAGAGGCAGCAAGTATGTAAATGGGACACACAAAAAACTTTTTGCATTCAATATCAGTCAGATATTTCTAGAATAACGTCTGCAATGATCTTCTGAAATAACAGCTGTACTGACATTCTTATGCATGTTTGAGAAATGTGTTTGTGTGTGTGTGAAAGAGGGAGAGAGTATTTTGTAACCTCAGGCTTTACAATAGTGACTAAGCAGCTGTTCTTTGCTGGATGGCATGTAATAGATGCTTTAGTGCTTTAAGCATGAAGTAGTATTTTAGTGCATTTAGAGCAGAAATGCTGCAGATATGTTCTCAGGCCCAATATCAACAAAAGTCAAACAGTGATTTCATACGCAATAGCCAAAGCTTCTTCAGTGTTTTGCAAGAGATTCTGGGGCCTGTGAGAATGTTTGCTGTAGTCAGCTCTGGCTGAGTCTTCTGCTGCTTCAGTTGTTAACTTCTGCATGTCTTCCGATGTTTTTGTTCTTTCTCTGCTAATGTACCTCTGCCTGGCCAGGAGCTGCTCTCTAACCAATCCTTCAAGCAGGTGAGTGGTTGCTCCAATCAAAGCTACTATACTACCAGAAGAGGGTCAGAAATTAACTTTTCTATTAAGGAACAATATTTGCCCCCTGGAATATTTTTATTTTCACCATTGTAGGCAGTTTTTATAATTGCCTAATTAAATGTGTCTGTGTTGTCTTTTATGTAAAATGCTTACATTTTACCAGTTACTTCAATCAGTCAATACTACAGACTGTTACCAAAACAATTTTATTAACATCAACAAAAAAGTAGTCTTTACATGCAATGGTGGAACACAAACTGTATCTGACATGGCATTTATGTTTATGTACACAGACATTTTAATTCTTCTCAACGTTGACACATGTATTTACACAATACATAATCTAAATACCTACATAAGTAAAAAAAAAAAAAAAACTTACAGGGTAGAGCTGCAATATTATGACAAACACATTATTGTCAATTATTGTTCTTGATATTGTAATAATTATCATTAATGTTGATTAATTATAAAATACATAAAAATAATTCTGTGTTTAGGGAAACTGTTATATTCTGGCTACACAGTCATAACAAGCAAGGAACCATTTATGAATTAGTTTATTGCATTTTACACATTAGAAAATCAAAATAACAATAGGATGACAAACAGAATGGTTATTCAAACTGAGAATAAATTATATACAGAAATTTAAGCAAGCAAAGAAAGTTCACTGAATGATGACTGAAGCGTTTAATGACAGTCTAGTGCACATTCGTGCAGAAACTCCAGTTAAAATCACTGAAGCTGTCTACACTGCACAATGAATCTGTATTACTTACATAATATCTGTACTTTGTTGTTTATGATGAGAGAATTCACGAGAGTGCAGAATTCAGTCCTCAGATTGGATTCACTTCATTAGCTCAACAAAAATATGTGTTATTATATCAGCGCTGCATAAATTCATAAAGAATTGATGCTCACATATCAAATCTAAATGTACTGCAGCAACATCACACCTTCATCATTTTTTTTTTTTCAATTTTGCCCCGTGCTTTACTTTGTGGGGGCTTTTGGTAAAATTTAGATGCATTTTATGCCCCAGCCCCGTTAATTTTCGACCCTGTACAGAACCTTTAGCCAGTTATACGCTACCTTCCCCAGCTTGTATCTGTCGGTTGTGCGATCTTGTCCCTGTACCAAAGGAAATCTGAACTTCATGTGACGATGATGCCAAGTTTGAATTAAAATATTAAAGGACTAGTTCATCCAACATTGGAAATTCTGTCTAAATGTTCCTCACCCATAGTTTTCCTCTAGGTTGACTTCTTTTTTGACAAACAAAATAGATTTTAGAGAGAATGTATGCAGCTCCTTTCCATACTTGAAGTGAGGATGTGGACTGTCCAAGATCCAAAATGAAAGCACTATAAAAGTGTTTTGCTTATATTATTTCTGGCTAATAGATATATGATACCTTATTGACCTTGACAGCCTCTGACTCACGTATAATTTCATTTATGGAAAGGACGCAGTTTGGACCAACTGGATAAGGTAATGGCATTTTATTTTTGAGGGAACTGTTCCTTTAAGTATTTTAGAGATCTAGTTTTCACATCCAGCCTCATCTTGCAGTAGTAGAATTATCTATCTTCTCAAATGCCTGTGGAGTGAATAATTGGTGTGTGCAATTTTAAGAATCGGTTACTACTGTGATAGAACAGTAATTGGCTGAATTACTGTAATTATCACAAATGTGTCTAATTATTGAACATTAATACACAGATGACTAAAATGTAGATGAGGCATGTTGTGGAAAGTAATGACCTTTCACCTGTCCCGCATTCTTCATGTTACTGCTCAGAGAGAGCTGCAGGGGTTTGTAAGAAGTGTGCTTTCTTTGGACCAGTGTGGAGTTACATGACCCATGTAACCTCATCGAGCATTCACAGCACAGGAAATGGTCCAGAGCTATAAATAGATGACTGTTCTCGCTGAAACAGCCGAGCTTCTTTCAAGCATCTGTTGTGTTTCAGCTGCATGATTATTTCTGACACACTGTTCTGAATACTGGCCTTTTGAGAGATATATAGAAAGTTAGAAATATATTGTATGCTTTCTTCACTGACTCATTCAGTTTAGAAAAATGGGATTGAATCCAAAAAAAATTGAATCCAAACCATCAAACCGTTTTCTCCTCTTCTGCAGAAAGAAACAGGATCAACGGATGACCTTTATGTGAGCTTGCGCAAAGTCAAAGAGCTGTCTGTTATTGATGGACGGAGGGCCCAAAACTGTGTCATCCTGCTTTCCAAGTATGTACTTGTCCTGAGTCAGCATTGTATTAAAGTCAACCTATCAGTAATCCCGGGAAACTGATGCTATGCTTATGAAGCACAACATGTAAAATTTTTTTTGAAATTGTCGGCTAATTATGGTGTAATAACTGGTCACAATTTATTATAGTTATATAAAATATGTAGATTGGTCTAATCTGAATCTGAAAAGTGAGTAACTGGTGTTTCTACTTTCTTACTAACATGTTAAATATTAACAGTTTATATAATAAAAAAAACACTTTCTGTCCATACAGGTTAAAAATGAGCAATGAAGAGATAAAGAGAGCCATTCTGGAGATGGATGAGAGGGAGGAGCTGGCTAAAGACATGTTAGAGCAGGTGAGGGCTATCTAATGGATTGATCATGAAAAATATAACTACAATGTTTTTGATTAGTACTTTTATTACCTACGAGTAAACACTCTCTATGGGTAAATGTGTTCAACAGCTGTTGAAGTTTGTTCCTGAGAAAAGTGATATTGACCTTCTAGAGGAACACAAGTATGAGCTTGAGCGTATGGCCCGGGCTGACCGCTTCCTGTTTGAGATGAGCAGGTACTGCGAAATAATTGAATCTTAGATGAAATGCATTTAATAAATGAGCACAATGAAGTATGATTTCAGGAAAAAGAAAAAGTTACTTTGGATGAGTGATGAATAATACTATGTAAAGTTCTTGATCAAAAGATTTAATACTGAATTGCATAAATTCAGTATTAAATCTGCGGCCGGAGGAAAAGACCGGTTAATACAGCTCCACTCGGGGAACTGAGATATTCTTACGGAAACTTAACCCTGGCTTTATATCGCGCAAATAACATCAGCATACAATGCATCAAGCGATAAAAGAGTCAAAAATGAAAATGAACTTACCATACTCAACTTACCTTACCACTTGAACTTACCAGTTGTTTTTCATCTTCACGAGTCTTTCACCGAGCCGGTGCCGAGGAGGTGTGTGGTTGTTCTCCGCAGTCATTAGGACTACTTTTTTTAGATTGACTAAATATAGTAGGCAAATATTTTTTCAAAATGCACTGAAAATCTAAGCCTGAGGAACAGTAATAAAAGTTTTACTAAGTTTTAATAAAATGATTTACAGTGATGCTGTTTGCTAGCTAGTACGCTGACCATCCAATCAAAGGACGAGAAAATGCTGATGTTATTGTTAGCCAGCTAGATGGCCCTGGTGCTGCCGACTCTAAATCTGATTGGTTAAAGCAATGGTTTCATTGCCATTGATTTTAAGCTACAGACGCCTGTACTGCTGATTCTGAAGGCCTTAGAAAGATTTATTTGATCCTGGCAACACTATTGCTGAAATATGATTGGATAAAAGTGCTAATATAAACATACACTGTTGGAAGCAGTGCAACCAAGAGAAAAGTTATGAAATTAAGAGAATAGACTATTGTAAATAATTTAATACACATTCATGGAAAAATATATTAAAACTAAATCAGTGATTCTGATAATGTTTAGGCCAGCAGAGAAGGCTTTGCTGGCCCTGACGGCCCACCACTGCATAAATTACACAACAGGCAACAAACCAGGATTAGCAGTGATTTATGAGCTACTTTTCTCCAGCATATTTTACCTCTAAAGAAACAGGACACTGCAAAATATGTGATATCTAAAAATCCCAAAGTCACATCACATTGTGGGGGGATTCATCATTTAGCAGAAAATATATACAACATGCACATCCAAGAAAGACGATTAATGCCAGAAACATACTTTATGCCAGTGCATGAATGCAGCCATGTTTGACAAGCATGCATACTTGCATAAATCAACATTTTACAAAGCAACAATGCGCAAAGTCATGCTGACTAAGCACCCACGGCTATGTCTGCATACTTGGTAAAATAGGTTTCTTACAGAAGCAAATGCTGAGTAACTACTTAATATGGTTATAAATAATTAATATGGTTATAAATAATGTTAGGTTAGAAAGATAGGGTTCATGGACTGTACATAGTTATTATAGTAAGTGCATACATGTAGAACAGGACTCGTGCTAACATTTTTTTTCATGACATTGAGGTTCTTAACATTTTTAAACTTTATCTTTAAACATAATGTAAAAAGATTTATGATTAATAAAAAAAAAGTAAAATGACTTTGAGAATAATGAGAATTACAGGGGATAAAAATATAATTAATATGTGTTTTTGTCCATTTTGGGAGGAAATGTGACCTTTCGTAAGATTCAAGCCAATTTCTGAAACTGAATAATTTTGACTTTTTTTCTCTCTATCAGAATCGACCACTATCAACAGAGGCTCCAGTCTCTTTTCTTCAAAAAGAAGTTTGCAGAGCGTCTAGCAGAAATAAAGCCAAAAGTTGAAGGTTGGTAGGTTTAGAGGGAATGTTTACTGGAGGTGTTTCTTTGCAAATGAACACAGACTGGTATTGAAGTGATAGAGCCCAGAAACTGTTGTATAAATGTGATGTGGGAGAAGTGGATATTAGAGCATGAGTCAGGGCTGGTATGTTTGTGAGGCTGTGTGGCTTTTATACTTGAATTTATCTCCAGTTCAAATAAAGAACAGAGTTTCCACGGAGGCTGTTTTGGAAAGCTGGCACATGTTGAGAGGGGAGAGTCATTCTCATAAACGTTGCTTTTTTTCTTCAAAGAGTTTCAAGCTTTTCAAGAAAGAGTCATGGCATGCATGTTCTTGCAAAGTACTTCAGATGAGCATAAGCCGGCCCAAATTCTGGTTAAAAACATGTCCCTGCACATTAATGATCTTAGCTAACCTTAAAGGGACAGATCAACCAAAAACAACATTTGATCTCCTTAATGTCATTTAAAAAATGATTTCCTTTCCTCTGTGGAACACAAAAGGAGATGTGTGGAAGTTTTTTGTTTATGCTGCTCTTTTCCATAATGTGATACATAGCCATACATTAGCTTTGTGTGAAAAACTGACTGGAATTTAAATGGCTATTTACTGAAAAGATCACTAACGCCTTGCATATCCTCAGATTTATCAGTACACACACACTGATCTCTAATACTGACTACTCATTTACACAACCTCAAAGTGAAAAACAAGCACAAAGGTAAACAATAAGGATGCTAACATGACACAGTTTCCCTAACTTGACAATGCCATGTCATGTCTACAGTTATAAATCCAAGCACAAGTAACAAGACACTGAAATAATAGCAGTGTCTAATTAAGCAAAAAGAATGGGTGCCATCAACACAGACAAAACAAATGAAGGACTTCTCTGGCCCACCCTTGCACATTAAATCGTGTCAACAGGAAAGCATTTTGAATGTTTTAACATCCAGGCAAAGGAAGTCTAACTTTGGCTAAGATCCTCCGGGAAAACGCTTTTTGTGGGAAACTGGTGGCGGGAAAATTGTGGACAGGCATCAAAGTTGCATACTCTTTCTTGTTCCCGCTGGAGCGACTGCAGTACTGTGGCTCTATGATGGGAATTGTGAGAGAAAACTTGAGTTAAGACTAGTTCACCACACTCACAAAACATAGTGAAGTTAAACATCAGTTTAGTACCAGTATTGTTTAGTAATTTGGACTTTCTGGAAAATGTAGGGTTTTACACTGGACTGGAACTGGGACAATGAATATATATATATATAACATTTATACATTTTTTTCCAGAAATGTCTTTATTTGTTTGTTAATTCATGCTGACATTACTGTGGGCACTGATCTTGTATAGTGAATCATGTTGATCATGAAATGATTACAATTGCCCTTTGGTCCCTCATACAGAATGATTTGGTTTCAATATGTTATCCTCTGGCAAACTATTCTTACCATCTTTCAGTTGATCAGAATTGTGTTTTTGACTGGGTCCAGGCAGAATCTGCTGCCTTTTCCCACATGTTCTGCACATTCTGTGCATTGGAATTACATGTGATAAAATGTGTTTAACAGAGCTGAGGGTACTACACTCTTATTGGTAGCTAAAAGCACAATTCAATTAGTCAAAATATTTGTACAAACACAAAAGAATGAGGAATGTGTAGAACTTTATTGAATTCTGCATATCTGCTGAGCCTGTTTATGACCTAACTTGTGACTTATGAATGCTTAATCCAGAAATGATAAACTCTTAATAATCAACAAATTCCAGTTAAGTCTGTGAAAGAAGATCATGGTGTCTGTATTGCCTGATAATAAAAATGTCAGTGCTATATAGACATCAAGGATGCTACAGTAACATCTTTGATATCTTTTCTCATATCTTTAGCTATTCTGTGTGCGTCACGTGAGGTGATGAGAAGTAAGCGCCTGACACAGGTTCTGGAAGTGGTTTTGGCCTTCGGGAACTTCATGAACAAAGGACAGAGGGGCAACGCATATGGTTTCAAAGTGTCCAGCCTCAACAAGATCATTGACACCAAGTCAAGTATAGACAGGTCAGAGGTCAATAAAGAGGTTTTTAGCTTGTTCATCTGAATGCATCAATTAACGTCACTGTTTTCTGTTAATGCATCTATTACACTTTCCACTATTTTTGCTACCATTGAGATAAATTTAGTTCTCACTTAACTGTGTTCACAGGAGGCATTGTATGTTTTTTCTTTCTTTTTATTCTAATAAAATAATTGCAGTTCTGTGTGCAAGAGCAGGTATAGCAGAATTGAGCAGCAAAGGCGTTAGGCTGTGAAGGCAAGCATCTGCTGCACTGGGAAAAAAAAAAGCACGAAAGGTGTGTGGAGCACGGAGAAATATTTTCGCATTGCGGGGCGGGAACGGAAAGCATGAATAATGCGATTTGCCTGGCGACAGGAACAGCACCAGGGTGGCCGGACCGAGAAGGGAGTCTTTGAGAAAAAGGAACCCGACATCCCAGATTCCACAGGACGGGGCACCGGGACCGAACGGCCAGGCAAGGAGCACCCGGCAGACGAGGAGGATAGATAGGGGATATGGTTGGGATAGGCTTAGGCGGGGTGGGGGGGGAGTCAGGGGAGGAAAACGGGGTGTTGTCTTACTGTTACTCTGTGTTACTGTTAGTCTGGCTGAACTGGAGAAGGAAGTGTTTGTCATTAGGAGTGGCCTGAAAGCTCTGGAGGCGGTGAGTCATCCATCATTTACATTTCTACAACTAAAAGCATTCTTATCAGAGGTGCCCTAAAACATTACTCACATTCACCTTTATTATTATTGTTATTAGTATTTTCACTGATGCAACACTCTTTGACAATAGTTGCATTAAGTGAAACCTCCAAATCATTGCATTTTTCAATATTTATAATAAATGTTTGGCATGATAACAGTACACATTTTTCATATCAAAATAACTCCTTTATGTAAACTTGTTCTATTTTGTGTAATGTTGATGTAGTTTGTCAGAAAATATTAGTAATTTGCTGGCTAATGAACTAACTCCATTGAAGTTACAGTTGCACAACTAATACACGTCACACTGGTCCTAAAAAAACTGGAAGTGAAAAATAAGAATATAAAAGAATATAGGAATATAAATAATATAAAATTGCCTAACATGTTCACTTTATTTACATTCTAATTGTGAATTCAAAACCCTAGAGTTCCTACATCCTCCTAGAGAGACAGTTTATCAATAAAAATCAAAACATCTTTAGTCAGATTTAATTAGAAACAACAAAAAAGATTCCTGTTTGAATACAAATTTTATTCGGTTTACATCAGGAGTTACGATACCAGCAGAGCCGAGCATGTGACCGGGGAGACAAGTTTGTCCCAGTGGTCAGTGACTTCATCACAGTCGCTAGCTTCAGCTTCTCTGAACTTGAGGAACTACTCGCTGAAGCCAAAGATAAGGTAACATCTTCACTTAATTATTCAGTCACAATCATTACCCTTTCTTTTTAACCTCCATCCTTATATACCCAACCTAATAAAGCTATTGGCACATACATTTTTTCAAAAGAAAGGGTTTCATTTTAGCCAGAAACAATCATCACACAAAGCTTCCTTTGCAGAGAGAGAGAAAACAAGAGGCCTGGCTTTTCCCTGAGTGTCTAAGGCTGAAAATGTTTTCTCCAATATGCCCTTAGAGTTATTGTTAAGGGTAGAACAGGTCTTTGAGTGGGTCACAGTAGAGGGCTGTAGAGTGGAGCTGGGCTTTTTCAGAGAATCATGGAAGGATAGGCCCTCTCTGGAGGAGCCCAGCAGGCCTTCGCGTCCCCCCTTCTCTATCGTTTTGAGCTCTGCCAACCCTGTGCATGGGCCGGAGCCTGACATCTTAGAAAGATGAAGGAATAGGGAGTGAGTGAAAAAGAAAGAAAAAGACAGAGAGAAAAGAGAGGGCTTTGTGTACCCGTCGTGGCTCGGCATGATGACTTAAACATCCCAGGGAATCCCGGCAGCCGGTCCTAAATTTCTCAGGGTTTTTACTGAAGGGTTTGAGGAGATTTATTTCTTTTGAAATGTGGATTGGTCTCAACTCCACTCCGCTATGGTATGTCCCCAACTCTCAAATACATGAAAGAGAACCATTATGAAAGCCAATGGAAATACATTTGGGATTTGTGCATGTGTGTTTGTGAGTGTGTTAGTGGCCTTTTTTGTGGTGGTGGAAAGTGTGAGTAGGGATATGTTTTGGTCACTGGGCAGACTGACAGAGTCTTTATCCGAGCTCCACTCCCAATAACAGAACCGTCAATTTAACCCCGTCCACCGTTATCCAAATTATTTTCTTAGTAAAGCCATAAAAGTTCGGAGAGACTTCATGAGAAATGGCTGACCTTGAAGCTCTACGAGTTATTTGGACACAAAGGCCTCCCTGTGCTTTCCAGACAGATCTACCTCTTCCTGCTGCCCTCGACAGGTCAGAATTCCATCTCCTGTAAGCAATTCTGTCATCTGAGGTGGGCTAAAATTAACACAAACATTATGGCTGTGAACAAGGGTAGAGTATTGTCAACACTGAGATGTTGAAGAGACTGTTAGATCTCTTCTCTGATGGCTTGTGCAGAAGTTGTTGAGACTCTCACCACCTAAAGCTTGAGATTTTAAGCAGAGATTTTAAGATTTTTTGCATAGTCTCAGGACTGCAGATGCCCTCAAAATGGTAGATCTATGACAAGCTAAAGCTCAGTGCTGGAAAGCGAAATTATTGTTTGTTTCACAATAAAAAAAAGAACAGTTTTGACTTCACATGGAATATTGTCTCTTATGAGATAATTAGCTGCTCCATTGAACTGAGACAAAAAACTTGGCCAGAATCACAATGATAGAGATGCTAGTTAGAACTGAGACAAATGAGTTCCCCATGGCAAATCTACTGTGAGCGAAGACTCAGATACTCTCTTGGCAGACAGACCTTCAAATGGCTTTTGGAGCAAAGACCTTTGGCACCTTTGTATGCCAAACCACAGTAAAAGAGGATGCACTTTTTGTGTATGTAAATTTGGTTTGAAAAGTTCATCCACAGCATCTGTGTACAAATTGATTATGTAGCTCAAGCAGTCCATTTTTAAGTAGAGATCAAAATATCTTTGTTCCAAAACAAAACAAAGAGTACTAATGGCTACCATATCAGTTCTGAAAAATAATGTCAAGCTTACTTCCAAGGTGATGGGTTTGTGATTTCTGGGCTCTCACAGTGAAAATGATTCATCCTTCTCTCTCGGCATCCATGAAGCAGGCAGCTGGTCCTGATAAGAGGGCATATGGTCATTAAACCAGGTGTGACCTATTACATCATGCACACATAAGGAAGAAGAAACTGTGTGTGTGTTTTGGCAAATGTGTCAGGGATTAACCGAAGATGTAGGATGGTGGAGCATGCAGCCTATGATATCTCTATGACACTCTCAGAAAAAAATAGTACAAAAGCTTTCACTGTGGCTTTACCCTTTTAAAAAGAAATATGTACATTTAGGGAAGACGTGTCAAGCACCTGGAGGGCCACTGTCCTGCAGAGTTTAGCTCCAACCAACCCCAACATACCGGCTTGGAGTATCTAGCCACCTAAAGACTCGATTAGCTTGTCTCAGTTTTTTAAGTTAGTTGTTGAGTGAACTCTGCAGACAGCCCCCCTTTAATGGCGCTTTTTCACTGCATGGTACGGCACGGTACGGTTTGGTACGGTTCACTTTTGGGGGGTTTTACAGTACCTGGTACCTGGTACTTTTTAAGTACCACCTCGGTTGAGGTTCCAAGTGAACCGTACCGTTACCAAAACGTGACGTGTAAACTCTGCTGATCACGGATTGGCCGGAGAGAATCGTCACTACCTGCGACACAAACACAACAGAACCGCTAGATTTAAATCAGCATAAAAGGGAAAGGGAATCGACCAGCAAAGGATCAATCGCAACTGTTTTGAACGAGTGCACTTTTTTTTAACAACCAAAAAGTGTCTGTTTCGTTGTCTATTGAGGAAGTACAGACGTTCCTCTCAATGATAGCAGAGGAGCGGATCCAGCGAAAGCTTGATGGGGCGACGCGGAATGAAAAATTTTTCTGGAGTCATGGTAGAGGCGGCGCAACTATAACGACATGTCTATAATCCCACCCACTCTAAAGCGGTACTAAATTGCAGTGGAAACGCAAACCGAGCCAAGCCGTGCTGTGCCGTACCGTGCCGAGTCGTACCACGCAGTGGAAAAGCGCCATAAGGGTTGAGTTTACCACACCTGCTTTAGAGTACTATTGTGCACCCTTTAAGGGTAAATAAGGTACAAAGGTGTACCTTTTGAAAGGGTACTGCCCCAGTGACAGCTTTTGTACCTTTTTTCTTAGAGTTATATTACCCAACATTATCAATAAGCACTATTGCCGAATACTGTCAGTGGAAAGTAGCTAAAAGCCTGTTTGCTAAATGTCACTACATGACAACACACCTGCTAGTATTGGAAACTAGATAAGGTTTGTCCAAGAAGTTGCTAGACTCGCTAGGCAATTTATAAAAAAAGAAAGAAAGAAAGAAACCTCACTGAAGGGGTCTGAAAAGTCACTCAATCTAGTGACAAAGTCACGAAGTTGGCAACACTGGTAATAGGTGGGTGGTACACAATGCAATCTTCCAAGTTATGGGTTGCCCCATGTGTTGCATTTGTTTTGCCAATCATGCTTTTCCACTAATTTGTGTTTTTTTGTTGTTTCTCAGCGCAATCCACACTCATCCTCATTGTTATCACTCTCCTCTCTTTCCTCTTCAATCTAGTTTTCTAAGTCTCTGAAGCATTTTGGAGAGGAGGAAGGTTGCATGCAACCGGATGAGTTCTTTGGAATCTTTGACATATTCCTGCAGTCGTTCAGCGAGGCCCGACATGATCTGGAGAACATGCAGCGACGCAAAGAGGAGGAAGAGAGGAGAATGCGCATGGAGGCCATGGTACATCTTTGCCTGAAACAGATATACACACAGAACACACACAGATGCTTACAGGATCCACAGATAATGTTCATCTGGATAATTTCACACTTGCTTGGAGGTCGTTCTGTCTTTCATTAACATCTGGTTTTGTTGAAGTTTACTTATATTGTTGGTGAAGGTTTTTACGCAAAAAATTTCCTTTTTGGGGGGGGGGGGAGGGGGGGGGGGGGGGGGCTGTCTCTCTTAAAGCTTATCGTATGGCCACTATTCTGCATGGCTAATGTCAATGCACAGAAAAATGTGTCAATGATCTGTAAACCGGATTTACAAAATTTTACAATTTTACATACTTACAAAGATACATAACAGCTACAAGTGTATGCACTACTTGCTTTATGCAAGCACTATATAGGATAAATCACTATACAGGATTTACCCTATTATACTATATCGACACGAATTGATAGGTGAAACAACAAACCACCACAATAGTCTATAAAAAAGCATCAGGCTGTCTTTGAGTTCACGTGAACAACGGTTAACGTAAAGTTACTCTTCGTCAGGCTACAGAAGAATACCATATTTCCTCCGGTCAATTAGGCCTAAGACATCGAGAGTCACAAAGACCTATAACAACCCAGCCACAACAAATAATTGCAAATAACATGCCTTACCTTAAAACAGAATCGACCACAGAGTCCAACGTATATATTTTTTCTACGAATCTTTGAGTTAACGTACTAAACATGAGTGGAATTTGCACCGCAGCGCCTCCACACCTTGATGCTCATGACAAGAAAAGCTTGTATAGTTATCTTTATTGAAGGGAATTAGTTTTAAATCGCAGTCATGCATGAATGAATGATATTTTTGCACTTTTACAAATAATAATCCACGATGATCACATTACACAAAACTGAAATTGAACGTCAAAATAACACATTGTCAATATTTTTTGAGACCCCCCAAAATTTCACAAATAATTTTTTTCAGGGGAGCCCATGTCTTATTAAGGGAGCCGAGCTCCCCCTAGCTCCCCACGTAGTTCGCACCCACAGTAGCAATACTTTAGATGAGAGAACTTTCACTATTCTCTGTACACCACCGAAATATAATGCCACACCCTATGATAGTCGACTGTCTAGGGGAGCAAGAAAAGACTTACAGAAGACTTTCTGTAGGGGAGCTAGAGAAAGTCTTCTGTCAGAAGACTAAGAAACTGTTATAGTGTGGCAGAGGATGCGTATTTATTAATTTTTTTACTGTAACAGTATGACCGTATGCGGATTGTGTTCATCATACACTTCTTTATTGAACTGTCTTTTCTTCTAGTGCTTTTTCATCTACTGTAGATCTTTACACTAGTGTATGATATGAAGTTCTTAGAGCTAATTGCTGATTGTACGTTCATCTGCCACCCCTCTATTTAGTTACCAACTGTAATAGACATTGACTTGCCAAATGATTCCCGATTCCCAAAAGGTGGTTTTTGTAACAGTGTTTTGAATTGCCTCACAATGTTCTCCTAGAATGAAAGCTGTGGTATTTGACAGGTTTGTGTGTCATCTGAGGCCAAAGATTAAATTCTGAAGAGAATATGTTTTTGACTAAAATATTTGATTTTGACCTGGAAGTCTGAAGTTTGTATAAGTTGGTGTGTAGTTTTGAAATTGTGTTTAGTTGTGTGAGAAAATGGTTAATCGTTTCATGAATTGTGTGTTAGCAATCAAGAAAAATTTTAATATCATATGTTACCCTGAATGATCATGGCTATTTTAAATGTAAATCTCTGTTCATTTATCTATCCCAGCTGAAGGACCAGCGGGAACGAGAGAAAAGAGCAAAGAAAAGCACCGGAGGCAGTGTGTCAGAGGAGGTGGGGGAGTTTGATGATCTCGTATCAGCGCTTCGCTCCGGTGAAGTCTTCGACAAGGACTCAAAACTTAAACGCAACCGCAAGCGCTCTGTCAACCAACTGGTGGATGGTGGGGGTCGTGAAAGACCAGTCACCAAGGTGAACTATTGACCTCAGTGAATACAGTTGGAAGGAGATCACAATTTTATATTCACAGACTGACAGGGAACTCTCTTGAAATGCCATACACTGCCCACTAATTTCCCCTTTGCTCAGACCAGTAATAACTGACAAGCTCAAAGATGGACAGGCTCACTGTAAGATAATCTGGTTTATCCGCAGATGTGAAGGATGCCCTGCAATCTCTCTCTCTTCTATTTTCTGCTTGTTCCTCCTTCTTGATATGTACAGTCACTCATACTGATCTCTTGCTCTTGTTTTTTTTGTGGCGAAATGCACAACCTGAGTTCCAGTCTGGTGCTGCGAGGTCTCACAATAATAAGAGGTGCACATCACTTGTAGAATCCATATGGTTATCCTTCTAACCTTCCAAGGTTATTTTCCTTTCTCGGCCACCCATTTCCATGCTCTAATTTTAGGAGATTAGGAAAGAGTCCCATTTTTGGAAATCTGGTACCTCTAGTCTTCGGATCCAACTGTGCTTTTCAATTTAAAAGATGCAGCTGGTGCTTCCTAAACCTGAAAATGAAGGGGGCAAAAAAGAAAATATTGTTCAATCCTGGATGTTGGAACTACCACACAGGAAATATGACACTGTGGATGCAGCCTTACAGGTTGGGATACTCCTTCCCCAAGTGCCTCTACATTAACGGCATTCCGAGGACTACCTCCTGTAGGGAGATACTGATGAGAGAAAATAGTACTTTCTCACAGAGATACAGAGAATATGAAAACCGGAAGTCTAAAAATACGCTGAGTGTATTTAATGGCGGAAATGAAATGAACCCGTTGGATTGTTTTACTTCATAATTGGTCTCATCTGTCATATACAACTGCACCTTTTATCCAAATGCCCTGAAGTAGCATTCTAGGAAGGAAAGGACCATGACATTTTGTTTAAAGAAGCAGTTATCTATGAGGAAGTACTAAAATGTGTCTTCATCACTTCTTCAGGTTAACATATTGAACCTTTGGGCCTTGATTATATTGAACAAAATGATGCCTTGCTATCTAACTATCTTACCATCTAAATGTGTATATCAAGAAACGCTAGGTACCCAGGTCTGGCAAAAAGTTTGTAGAGAGATCCACTGAATTTTAGACTTTGTTCTCACGGTCAACATTATGTAACCCACTTTGGTTTTCTTATATTTTGTTCATCATTTTTAAATAACATGCATATTTAGTGGCTGTAGTCAGGACAAAGGATGCAGATGTACATACAATGACCTTGTAGTTGGCATGGTGTGGCAGAGAAAATGGTTAGAGACAGGGAAGATGAGAGGCCTCTGATATGGATATGGATATAGACACAGATATGAAGGCAATGAGTCCAAACATCTGAAGGGGAATGTAGAGTCCAGTGAGATGGTGATCATGGATTGAGCCAAAAAAAAAAATCATGCACTTTCATGCATGAAAAATCTGTCTTCTGTCCATATGGGGTCACAGTGGGAGTTCTGTATAAGGCGATTGTGTTTTTCTTTTAAGCGTTAAATATGGACACACATGGTGCCGATTGTCAATTTTTGTGGGTACAGCTCTGCCCCTTCTGATCCTGCTTAATACACAAGTAGGGTGTGAGAGCAGGGCTTCTGGTATATCCATATTTCTTTGCGCCAGTAAGATAATTGATTAACAGTCAAAAAAATACACAAGTTTTAACTCTAAGCTTACAAGTGCCATAACAACAGGCCAGTGCAGTCATTCTCTCCTTTCTCACCTGCATCAGCTCATGTGTTCGTATTTAGATTTAATGATAGAAAGGTGTATATTTATGTTTGTTTGTTTTTTTATATACCAAAAATAGTCATTGCAGTCCTATCTATATGAAGTCACTTTTTTGTGACTTAATAGCTTGAGATCGCTTATTATATGAGTTATGAGTATTTTTGTACAACAGTTAGTTCCAGGTTTGACCTGAAAAGAGCAGACTGTGTTGTCTGGGACATTTAGAAAAAGACAATTATTGCCCATTTAAATCTGAGCATTTTAAAGAAGCTTTAATCGGTCTGCAATTAGTTTGATTGCACTTCCTAAGGATTCCCCATAGAGGCTCTTATTAGACCTTATGGCAACGTTCTAATCTTACGCTGCTTAATTGGAGATCATGCAGAATTAGGAATGTGGGTTTGCAAGATTAACTGTTCTTTGTGCACCAAATGAATATGACCCAACAGAAGGGAAGACATACACTTTGTTAAACAATTTTATAATATATTGTACTAAAAAAAATTAAAAAAATAAAAAGATTTGGCCCCTTGCCAAATTACAATTGAGGGGTTTTGGGCTATTTATTTTCATTTCCTTTACATCTTTGTCATTCTTGTCATGAGAAGAGTGGTACTGCAGATGCTAAAAGTTACATTGTTCCACAGAACAGCTTTGGTGTTCTGCTTTTAAAGTTCCACAAAGTATTAAAATCTTCAGTATTATTATTTGTATCTTTTATGTATATTTGGTCATTGATTGTCCAAAACAGAAAGTTAGCTATAGTTACTTGATGCACTTTTTTTGTAGGACAGATTTTTCCTGCATCACAAACCTGAGCAGCCAAAGGCTGAAAATAAAGAAAATCATATAAGTATATATCATATCAATCATACAAGTATATTTTTTTAGTTAAGAAATCAGGCCTACATAGATTAGGTGCAAGTTAACCAATAATCTGTGTTCCATTGTTTTATAAAACTGTCCTTTTCAGCTCTTTGATTATTGTGGATTGAATATAGATTTATATAGATATGAACTGTAATATGAATGTTAAAGAAAATTGATTATCTTTGGTACGTTACAAGATAAATATATGACTGTATCTGAAAACACCATGCCAACTGCCTAAATGTATCACTTGCTTTTATATTTGAGATATTTTTGAAAGATAATGTTTTGCCTCCCACTTCTGCTTGGACCAATTGCACTTGATGTTTTCCCTGTTGGCTCGAGTGGTGCACAGGTGTGGTTCTCTAATAATGTTGGTGTATTATTATTATCTGTGACATGAAACGCATCACACTTTGTATGCGTTCATAGAATGCTCCACCCATGATTTTGACAGGTTGTATTTGTGCCAAGAGCCCCATTTTAAAGGTTGATTTGACAAGGGCCTCACATAATGTATAGTTCTCAAAATATTTTGTACACCATCAGTTTGAGGAATGTGGATTTTCCCCCCCTGTAAATTGAAGCTCTATTTATTTGCCTTACCTAGTTTGCTATATTTTGTATGTATACACAGCATTATGAAAGAAATGGTATAACTGTATTGTGATTGATATTTGTTTGTATGAGAATGGCAAGCCTTTCATTTATATATATTTGTTTGTTTATGGTCTGACTCTCAACCCCTCCACCTGACCCCCTTTCCATGTGACATTTTGTAGGGTAAAAATAAACTCGTTTCACTGACATCTGCGTAAACCTTTTACTTTGGGTTACACTTCTGTACAGCTGGTTCTTAAATCACATGTATGTCCAATGTTGTACTATGAATATCCTAGGCACAGTCATCCATTTAGCAATGGCAGTTCTCACAGCTGCAGAAGTTGTTTCTCACGGTGCAACACTGCCTTCTTCTGGTCACAGAATATTTCAGTTATTTTATCCAAACCAACTACTGCATTAAGACACGGAGCATATTACACATTATAAACATCAATTATATTAGAAACTTATGATGAACAGCATAGAAACTTATGATGAACAGCATTCTGACAAATGTTCAGATGATTCAGATAGTCAGAAGAAAATTAACAATGAAGGTTTAACTAATCTCGTTTGTTCAGACAAGTCAGAGGCTGAATTTACAGTACTGTTGTAGCAGGACATCATGCAAGTATTCCATTTTTAAAAAATGTTGAAAAAATATTTTATATGAATGATATGAAAATGTATTTTATTCAATATGGGCCTCGTTCATAAAGCACAAGCAGAATGTTAGTTCATAAAACTACTGTAACACTGTAATGAATTTGATTTGTTCTGCTCGTTACATGAAAGAGGCTATACAGAAACCAGAGGTAATGTAATCTAATAGAAAGTGGATGTTTCATAAGAAAATACTGTCACACAGTATACAGCCAAAGTGCAAATTTTCAACAAGCCTTTTGAATAGAGTGCTGCGGTGATGACATTTTTGTAGGCCAATGAACAAAAGTTTATGATTCTTACATCACAATAATCTTCACACAACTTCAACTTTTTGAAAGTGTAACTACAATCTGCAGGCTCTAAACAAACTACAGCACAGCCACATGACTTCAATGACGCCACCATTAAACTTCCTTTTATATATGTATATATATATCCCTGAAAGTTTGAGTTAGAATACTGGTGAGATGATGTTTTTTTCTGTTTGGTGCGATGACGTTTAGTGTCCCGAAAAACCTTTGTAGACTCATTGAGCCACTTGTTGAAAGTAAAAGCTTTAAAAAACCCAAGGGTGTAATGATGATGTATTTTATATTATAGAATAAAACGTGAAAATATCTTGAGTTTTGTGTTAAAGGTAATTTTTTTTCAGGCCTTTTAACAAACAAAAAAAAAAGGCTAAAATGCTTGATGCCGGGTTTTGACACAAAATGTGTAATCCCTGCAGCACTGAACTTCGCTCAACTGCGACAACCTTACGAAACACATTATCTTTAGCTGCATTATCATTATCAAAATAAATCTAGACCAAAATAAAATACTCTTCGTACGTCAGGTAAACGAGTCTTACTTGAACTCAAGTCACATTTCATGCTCGGCATGGACACAGGAATAGTTAAAATGACTAAGTAGATTAGCTAGAGGCATCTGAAGGCACATTTTGTTAAAGAAAACTGATTCTAGAAAGAAGAATTTAATACTGTAGCTACTTTCAAGCAGGTGGGATTAAGCCTGCGATTTATGCATTCTTTAGGAATCAGGCGAGCGATGAAAATCACCTCTCTGTCCGCCCGTCTTGCTGAGCAACTTGATGTCAGTAATAACAATGTCATGGCTGACTGACTTGCACATGTCATAGAGAGTTAGCGTGGCCACCGCAACGGCGGTCAGGGCCTCCATCTCCACTCCTGTGCGGCCCGTGGTTTGGCAAGTAGCCTTGACGATGACAGCATGTTCTTCCTCCAGCAGCTCTATGGAAACGGAGGCGTGGTCAAGAGGAAGCGGGTGGCAGAGGGGAATGAGAGATGAGGCCTGCTTGGCACCCATGATGCCCGCTAGCTGTGCTACCGCTAATGCATCGCCCTTGGCAAGCTGATTGGCACACACCAAATTAAAAGCTTTTGGGCCCAGGATGATCTTGCCACAAGCCATGGCTGTGCGACTAGTTACCGCCTTACTGCCCACATTGACCATGGAGGCTTTACCCTGTGCATCAGTGTGGGTCAACTGCTCAGAGGTTCCATCAAGGCTGGAGGACTGTGCATCTGTATGTGGTATTTTCAAATCAAACCCACATTCAGGGGTTTTGCTGTGGCAGTGCCGTGCAAACTGCAGAGTTGAATCTCTAAATTTGGTTGTTGACAGTAGTGCACTAAGAAATAGAATGGGAGGAAATGTTTTGGATTGTAGCTGTAGTGGCTGAGACCACCAGTGCAAAATGTGCGTATGAGCGGTTAGAGCTTTGGGGGTTTTTAAGGCACCAGCATTCACTTGATAAGATTCGGTCATCACTTCACTGCAAAGTGCCTCTGAGAATGCACGACTTTGACTGTTCGATCTTTTCATAGAACGAAATATTGGTCGATTATGCTTTTTACAAAGAGAAGTCAAACCTAGTGCATCATTAACAAAAGTGCTTGTGTAGTCCTGATTGGCATTACCATGAAAGTGTTGAATGCAATTTGTTAATGAGTGAGTTGTAGCAGAGGCTACTGAATCCATGCTGTGGATCAGAGGAAGAGGCTGGCTCTGACTGCTTCTAAACAGCGATCCACACAGCGGCCAGCTGCAGTTTCTACCTGTAAACAAGGACACACATTTAACAATACAATATTTTTTAAAGGAGAATCCTCCACAACTTGTAATCTGGTAAATGTATACACATTAACAGTGTGGGTGATGAACTAGTATAGTATATTCTATACTAGCATAGTATATAAACAGCTTGTTGATAGGGTGTGCGATATATCATCTAGAATAATATCGTAAGGTTTCTTATAACAGTGTGGAAACTGACCTTATCTAACTTTGCAAAAAAACATAGCACACCTTAAGAGTGCACACTTTCACTGCATAACACCGCCTAGTACAATCCAGTTAGAATGTCCCAATTTCTTTTTTTCATATTTCAATATTCAAAATATTTTTTAAACTTTAATTTCCACATTATTTATGCAATTGTAATTACAAAATAGTTTCTGCAGTGCAAAAATGGATTTTGTTGATACTGATTTCATTTGATCTGTAACAACAGTAAAAATGTCCCTGAAAAAAATCAATTTAAGGCAGCAAAATCGACCCTTAATTTCAGTCACTGCTGTGAACTAGTCACTGCACAGCATATGAAAAACTTTGGTCAAGGAACCAGAACAAAATCACACTGCAAAACACTTTCTAATCCCAGAAAATAATGAGATATTCAACACACCACAGACGATATAGTGAGTGAGATGGGAAGTGTATTACGTACAGCCACATCACCCACCAATGAGGATCATTGGCCTGTTCTTCATCTGAGATATATTGAACATCCCTGCAGAAAAAGAGTAAATAAATTATGGATAAGACATGACCTAAATGTTGATTACTACATTTTAAATTAATATTCTTTAGTAGTTGGGAAACATTTGCTGGACAGTTGATGTGATGTATCAAGAGGGTGTTTGTTTTTACCTGCATGCTGTTTCTTCTTCCTCCCAACTGCTGCCCCTATGATGTGCAGTAGTTCCTCTTCAGTTGCTCCAGAGCGCAGAAAATCCCTCAAAGACACCTCTGAATTTCCAAACAAACAAACCTGATGACAACACAAGACACATATGTAAAAAATAAACCAAAACAATTTAGACAGCTAACTGAAAAGCTTAAGCACAAGGCATATCAGCGTAAGGAATACACACACACACACACACACACACACAACATTTACCTTAAGGTTGCCATCAGCCGTGATGCGCAGGCGGTTACAGGAGCCACAGAAATGTTCTGACATGGAGGTAATGAAGCCCAGCTGGCCCCGAAATCCTGGAACTCTAAACCCCTGTAAACAGACAACACAGAAACACACACATGAAGGCTTATCCACTGATATGATTCTATAGCCTTACCAAGATGACCCAAGATTACAAAAGGAATGTTTTTATTGAAGCCTCTTGCCCTATTTATAACGTGTATGAAAATTTTCAAAAATGTACAACAGACCAATAAATAAAAACTGCACAGTAACATAGCAAAAATCCGATAACGTCTTCTTGACCCTTTCAAAATTAGCTCAAATGGTAATTTAACATTGAGAATGATTCATGGCCAATGATTTATTTAGCAGTTTGGAGCTGGGCTGACCTTGGCTGTATCAGTTTCCTCTCCAGGCACAGGCTCCAGATTGGGCCATTTTTGCTTTAAACAGTCCAGCATCTCCTGATAGCTCACCATCATCTTGAAGTTCCATCTGTTACCTATAGAGACAGCCAATGTGCAAAGGTACATTCAGCTGCTTTACATTCTTGTATGTAGAAATGTTTTTCCAAACATGGATTAAATGTCAGATTATTAAAATTATTAAAAAAAATCTTGAAAAGGCATCCCATGTGAAGCGATATTAAATCAACCTTGTAATGTTTCAATACAAGTACAACACATGAAAAAGAACTGCTTTAACACAATTATTTAAGTTTTTTGTTTCCAGTGCTAATCTCAATCTCTCTTAACCTTACCAAGAAAAGGGCAATGAAAACAATAGTGTAGGCCTGTCACAATAACAACCTTTTTTTTGCGATATATTGCCCCAGAAATAATTGCGATAAGCGATATTATTGTCATTTTAAAGACCATTTTATGCCACTGAATATATAATCATAATGTAACAGTATAATAATGCAAGAAGGCCTACACCACTTCCAAATGACAACAAACTTTTTAAGAATATTTAGATCAAGGAAATTAAGTATCAAAATATAAGATACCTTAAAAAACCTGAACAAATAGTAAATAAACTTTTTCTAACAAAAAGTGCAAAGTAACAAGTAGAAAAAAGAAAAATGCTCAAAGAACTTGTATGGAGATTTTTCCATCTACGGATTTTTTTCCTGACCTTCTTTTCTCTGTAAATGAAGGGTGCACACTATTGCTGAAAAACACAATCACTACTCAGCAGTCAGATGTCTGTATGCACAAAAGGCACAGATCCCTAAACAAGGCAATATCTGCAGATTTAACTTTTTTTTGTAGAAGCATTTTTTTCATTTGAACTAGCACCTCATGATACAACACGTTTTATGCCGAGAACGCTTGAGGCGGCAATTGTGAAATGTACAAAACATGGTGACATTAATTTTTAAGTAAATATAATGGGCGATATATTGCGTCACCAAAAATTATTGAGGTCATGTACATATATTGCGATAAGTCGATATATTGATTATTGAGACAGGCCTACAATAGTGCACATCTTTTCATTGTTTAAGATGGATTCTATGTTAAATTATGTAATTTTTTCCCCCTGTAGTCATTCAGAGTTTCACTTTGAGGTGAGGTTAGAGGAGTCATTGTTTGAATACCACACAAACGGCTCCATTAATCACAGTACCTAATCAGTTATTGGAATGACTGCTGTAGTATTGGCCCCCATGGCAAAAACCTTTAACAGTGACACTATATCAGTTCAAAAATCTATTGAATTTGTCTCTAATAATTCATTGTCACTGTTATCCAGTAAAAGGAGTTGAAACTTGTTTCTGCACATTGTTGTTAAACGTGTTTAAATAGTGAAGGAATATGACTTCGGTGGTTCTTCACCTAAAAAATCAACAGAATGTGGACTGTGTTACTTGTGCTATGAATATAAATCTTGAGGTACACTTAAGTTTCACTGACCTGGAAAGAAAATAATCTGCACTACTAATACGATTGGAGAACTGGGGCAGAAAATGCAGCCTTTACAACAGTGCCAATTATACTACAAACCTGTAAGATGGGCTAACAAGTGTAGTTTTCTCTCTCTGACTTTAGATAACAAACTTACCATCAAAAGGCATGTACTCTATGAATCTCACATCCAATGGTTTCCTCTCTGTCAGTGACACAAAGTCAATCACCTCGTCTTCATTCAAACCTCTCATAACCACCCAGGTCACCTGAGAGAAGAGAGACAAATCTTTACCACAATGAACGAATAACTGAGGTTTCCCAAGTTTCAGTGCAAAAAGCCAACTTACGAATATTAATGAAGAGCTAGGTGTTGCTAGAAAGGTGGTAATAAATGCCCTAAAGTGGTTTTAAGAACTCTAGCATTTGACACTTTGAGTACTTTTGCTAACTGAAAGCTTTGAAGCTGTATCCTTCATTGACATTAACCATTTTATACATCAAAGGGGATTATATATTCAGATGTTTTGAGGCAAGTACATTACCTTGACCGGATTGTAGCCCATTTCAATAGCCTTTTCAATGCCTTCCATCACTTTATGAAACCCTGCAAGTGGTACCAATATTAAGCATCAATTAGAAAGCACATCTTTTAGGTAGTGACACACCAAAATTTGGCAACCAAAAATTACTGCCAAAACAGCATTTCGGGTCGAAATAGTTTTGGAGGGCTGAAACCATCAATCAAAACAATAGCATTTAATTAGCACTTCTACTATGGCACGTTTTGTGTACATAAGGTGAATAAACTACAAAAGGTAAGAAGATTATACAGCTTAAATATTTGGAATTACAAGTTAATGAATGAATGGATAAATGATCATCTACCTCTCAAATCCATGACAAAAGTTTCACTGGACAACATCCAACTATGTTAATTTAGCTACAAGTTTTTACCCAATAATGTATCAAGATTCAAATTGATGATAAAAGAAGATTATGAAACAAGTACATGGAGTAATCCCAACTTGAACTGTACATTTTCATAACCCTTTTGTCAATTATTTTCAGATTTTTGAGTTCGATAATGGAGGTAAACCGTTTCATACACTTGCGTTTTGTGACTCATTTGTTGCTTTGTTGGAGTTGTCTGTATTAGTGTGGGCTTTCCACCACCCCCCCCCCCACCCCCACCGACACCGAGTACCCAGTCTTGAAAGTGACTCATACTGTATTACCCCATGCTGTTCTCTCTGTTATTTGGTGTGTTGGGGTGGGGTTTTATTTGGATTTTGTATGGTCGATTGGGTTAGATCACATCCCTCCTGGAAGAGTACAAACTTTGTTTTCTGCGTAATGGAGCTTAACAGCATCTTGTACCTTTTCGTCTAGTGATTAACTCAAATTTGGCAGGGACCAGAGTGTCTAGACTGATGTTGAGTAGATCCACTCCAGCTTTCTTTAGACTGGGCAACAGTCGGGTCAAATTCATCCCATTTGTAGTGACCGCAATGGTCTTTAGACCCTCCAACTTCCTCAATTCCGCTTTCAGAAAGAAAGGAAAAAAAGAGTTTAATTAGCGTTTCTGACTGTAACACGGTTTTGTCATGCAGAATATTAGCCATAAAGTGTGAAACATTCAGCACATGATCAGTGACCAACAAAATTATTATCAGTGCTAGTCTCACCGTAACAATGACATGTGCACTGAAATGAATTGACTTCAGAAAAATTGGTTTCCCTTTCACAAGGGACCCGGCAGTTTTTTCTGGACTCCTTTTTAATGGTTAAATTACATTTTATTAATCAAAAAGCATGTTGAATTAATTAAAATCATGAAACAAACAATTTAACATCAATTTATTAAAAGTTTAACAAAAATAAAAATTTTAAGGCCCTATGAAATGTTTTATTTTTTTTCTAACCAATTGGAAAAAAAAATTGGTTTTTATTGTAACCAAATTCTGTTTTAGCATGTCAAATTATTTGAAAGCATAAAACAAGTTTCATTTATTCTTACAATAGCCTTATGATTTTTTGCTCAGAAATTGTGTATTTACATTTGTTTTAAGGCATAAAACAATCAATTTAATGTATCTTTTAAGTAATGAAAATTAAGCAAATTTGATTTTTTTTGGAAAATAAAGGTCATTTAATATTACAATTAAAACATTTAAAAAAATAGTGTATGCTTATTCCTTAAAAATAAGGTTTTAATAATTTTAGTAGTAGTAGTAGCAGCCTGTTACGTACAGTACATTCTACTCAACAATAGTAATATATTTCTGCCAATACCCTCAAGTTAAACCAAACTTTTATTTTGATGGGTTGCCGTGAATACCTTTACATTTCTGTGTGTGTATGACATGATGATAGTTTTACTGAAATGAAACGGTCAACAGCTCATGAAGTGACTCTCAGAGCAGTTCTGGAGATGTTGTTCATGTATTTATGTCCTCATTAGTGAGACGGCAGACGCGCGCGAGCTCGGGCGGAACTCCACTGTGCGCGATACAGAGAGCGTGACCATGTAACGTAGAGACCGAAATTACATGCCGTCGTGTAAATAAGATAAATAACATAAGACTATTTAGTTTGCTTAATAAAAGAGCAAGGTATATACCAGTTCTATATATATTATTATTATCTATATAAGATATATATAGATAATATATATTTATATATAAATGGCAGGGGGAAACACTGTAGTGACCACGTATCTGTGTGTTTGTGTCTGTTCAAACATGAGGAGGAGGAGATGCGAAAGACGAATCAACTCGGTCTGAAACGCGTCTCTCTCTGTGTGCGCGCGCTTTGCAGGTGTGCAGCAGAACTGAAGAGACGCTGTGCGAGATGTGGCTTGTGTGCGCGCTTCAGGTCAGACAGCAAGACCAGACGGCAAAGAGTTGTTTTCTGCAACTAATTGCACCTTTTGCAACGTTTTGATTTAAGTAGCCTATCATTAAAATGATTCAGATATCGCACGCCGTTGCGATATGCATATTGCGGTATTTACATTTGCGATATTTCGATAATTTCGATATATCGCGCAGCCCTAATATATATATATGATTCAAAGTAACAAGCATTTACAAAACTAACAAAAGGTGAAGTTACCTATTATATGCAGAACATCTGGGCGAATGAGAGGTTCTCCTCCAGTCAGTCGAATCTTGTTAACCCCCTCTCGCACAAAGAGTCTGGCTAACATCAACAACTCCTCTGCTGTTAAGAGATGCGAGCGAGGGGTGAGCGTTACCCCCTCCTGTGGCATACAGTACTGACCTGAGAAATAGAAGACGTTTCATTAAAAATCATTATTGATTATAAATTCTTGTCATGCCTTTAACAATGACAAACAAAGGAGTAAAAGAAGCATGCATATACAACTTTATTTTATTTTTTTTACTTTTATTAATATTAACCTTTGGATCAAACTAATATTCATCAGGTAAAGGTGTTTTGATGTTAAAACTATGTGTTACACTGGTTCTACCCATGAATACCCCTTACCTGTGGTAAAATCACTGTACAATGTACAACCTCTTGTGGCTTATTGCTGCAGTTAATAAAACCATTATTACAGTAGGATATTTTTATTGCTAATCAGGAATACCTTTTATTACTAATTAGTAGAGCTTCATTTGGACTGGTAGTATTGAACAAGTCAGTGCTAACAGACAAAAGACGCCAATGTCTTTTTACAAAGCATACAGTATATGTGAGAGACTTACAGCGGAGGTTACATTTCTCAGTGAGAGAAATGCGAAGGTAATTATGCCTGCGTTCAAAAGAGTCCGTAAGGAACGCTGAGAAAGGCAGGACATCCTTCAGGACTCGCCTATGACTACCTGGAACCACAAGCTCTCCGACCTGCAGAGAACAACAAATATAACATGATAGGGATTACAAACCCAAAACTCACGGTTCGGATCTTATTATGGTTTTTGAGTCACAGATCATGTAATTTGCTTTCCATTTATTACTTAAAGCCAAGTACTTCTTCGATACCAAACATTTAATCAAACATGATTACATTTCCTAGTTCAGTGGTCAAAATATCATTGAAATCTCACTTGTGATTATCAAAAAAAAATAAAAAAAAAACAGGGACGTTTTTTGTTTTTTAATTGTTGTGGTTTCCATATATTAATATCAAAATTAATAATTACAATGATGTTTGAGGATCATCATACTTACCCTAGCTTATTAATGGACCTACAATTCGCCAAAAATCACACTATTAAAAAAGTTAAAAAAAGAAAAAGTAACTATTACAAATAGTGAACAGATCAAAATATGATTATAACAAACTTATTTACAAAATCACATTAAAAATAAAACAATAAATATGAGATCCTGTTAAATAAAACTATTAAAAATATTTTTTTTTACATTTTCTGACTGTATTTAACATGTTCACAAACTGTGAGTATAAAGTACTTGCAAGTTTTCAAGTTATTTTATGTTTATTTTGGAAATGGATCTTTACTATCCCTAATCAGGCTTACTTTGCATTTTAGGCTAATTTTGACCACAAAGTATGTGATTTCTGCAAATGTAATTGAGCAAATGTAATTGCTTATTTATTATTTTTTATATTATATCAGTGACTGTGAAAGTTTCAGGAATCTTTAATAAAGTGTGCAAAACAATCCCGCAACTTTTTCATGACTTGTTAAAACAAAGCAATACTGTTTGTGTGCACTTTATAACATGTATATTTAGTATGTGACTACCTTGAAACCAATAACGGCATCTCTTTTGATAATTGATGATAATAGCGCTCTGCTCTCATCCAAGTTCTTCATGGCTAGAGTAGCGGCGCGCGACTAGTAATCAGTATTGCTCGCAGCGCCCTCTGCTGGAGAAAGTAAACGCAGTTTTGAACGTGCAGTAAAATTTCCGGGGACTCAGTGTTACCAGACGTACAATAATTATCATATTTGTACAATAATTTGACCTCTGTACGATCAATAATGAAAAAAAAAATCCCATAATTTCAAAATTTCAGAACGTGTTTTTTTCCAAAGTCAACCTCATCAAAACAAAGCCATGAAATCGGCTCATTACAGACGCTCTAAATGGGTCGGTGCACACCTCAGGACCCTCAACACGGAGGATTCTGATGACAGCGACTCAGAGGTGGAGTTTGGACCTTCCCACAAGGTACGGCTATGGCCCTATGATTTCCACGATGCGGAAATTGGTCGACACGATGGAATTGCGGAATCCAGTCAACGGAATTTACTGTATAACGCAAAATGTCATGGAATTTGTCAAAGTTTGGATGAATAAATCAAAAGTAGGTCATTACACAAATCAAATCATGATATGGACTAGTATCTGTAAATATTAAGCCGCAAAAAGGCTATTTAAATATAAATCCTGCATGTTCTGTGTCTGTCTGAATCATAGTCTATGGTCTGAATGAATGTGACGCTCGCAGTGATTTCAGCATCTGCCTTCTCACTAAATAGGACATAAATACATGAACAACATCCCCAGAACTGCTCTGAGAGTCAAAAATATATAGTTTCTGCCAGAAATGTATTACTATTGTTCAGTAGAATGTACGTACAACTACTACTAAAATGATTAAGGAATAATCACAATATTTCTTCCATGTTTTAATTTTAATTGTAAATCCTCTTTGCTTGCCAAATTTTTTTTTTTTTAATTTTCATTAATTAAAAGATCAAATTAATGTGTTATGCCTTCATTCGATAACCAGAATTAAACATTTTAAACACACAACGCAGAATTTCTAAAGAAAAAAAATCATTTCATAAGGCTATAAATAAAAGTAGTTTTTATGCATTCAAATAATTAGACATATTAAAACACAGAATTTGGTAACAATAAACAAGGTGAAAAAAATAGAACATTTCATAAGACCCTAAACATGTCATTTTCTGTTAAACTTGTTAATAGAGTTGATGTGAATTGTATCGTTTCATTATTAATTAGACGTGCTTTTGATTAATAACATTTAATTTAACCATTTAAAAAGGAGTCCAGAAAAATAAAAATGGGGAAAAAAAACAGAATCCCAAAAATGTTTTTATTTGGAATTTAAAAAAAAAAATGGAATTTGGGAAAAAAAATAAAACGTATTTAATAAGGCCCTAGCATAGTTATTTATTTATTGTGGTAATTTGAAGGTTGTGTCAAAAAAGTTGTTGTTCTCTGATCTAGTAGATAAATAGCTGTATTCTGTACGTTTTTACTCGTGTATGATCATTTTCTTCCAAATACGATAATTTTGAGCTTCTGGTACGATACTTGGACATTTCCAATCTGGCAACACTGCGGGGACTGCTCCACTTTGGGACAGGACCATCGCGCTGTGTGAAATACAGACTAAACAGCGGCACAAAACCGGACAGGACACCAAAAACGGGGACGTCTGGTCACCCTACCGTATGGAACCCGTAATGACAAATCAGCAGAACTAAATAGTTTGCATTCAGTAATATTAATACAAGGCCATTGAAATGAGCATATTTTGTGTGTGTGTGTGGTGTGTGTGTGTGTGTGTAGGCTATTGTCCAGGTTGTGTGAAGCCCACTGATAGTGAGACTTTTAACAGTAAACATGCACAACAGCAAAGACTATAGAATAAAGGGACTTTGACAACGGCTTCTCATGTTATACAGCGTGACATCCATTACTGATTGGTCTGGTTTGGTACTTTAGTGCGAGTCTTATGACCAAACTGTTGTAAAGAAAGACTCATTTATAATTTGTCACACTTTGAATCTGTTACGTTCAGTACCCACTCTAGCATGAAGCATAAATCAAACCATGTGTATACCTCACTTATATACACTAGAGATTTACCATAATGCATATATATTTTAAATGCATTAATACAATGGCAACTATACATTTTTAAAATTTGAGGGCTAGTTTGTACACAGTAATGAACTTGGTACGCAGAATGATTACCATATTCATAAACCATATAAATCGTACTTTAATTTATTTCAAAGCATATCTTACGAAAATTAACCATGGTTTTATTGTAGTAAAAGTGTAGTAACCATGGTTTTTTTGGCGTACCATTTGTATAACCACAGTTTCACTACAAATACCATGGTTAAACTGGTTAGTGTAGCAAAACCATGGTTAACTTGTGGTTACCGATGTTTAACTATAGTATAGTAACCACTTTTTTTTTTTTTTTTTTTTGGTAAAACCATGGTTAATTTTACTGTTTAAAAATAGAAATATATCGTTTTTATTTATTTTTTCTGCATTATATAAACAACCCATAATACTTAATATACATAAAGTTTAACAGGCCACAATCATACATCAACACAACCAACAAACAAACAAAAAATACATGTTAGGCCACATGTTACACAGACAACACTCAAACAGCATTAGCCATTTAAAATTCGATATGTCTCGGCAAGAGTTTTCAAAACTACGTGCATTAGCTTATAATTATTGTCCTCACGTGACTTTACAGCGTTTCATGATCTCGTACCTGTGCAGCAGTGCCAGGTGTACATGTATGTGTAAAAGGTGTAAGGAAACACACACCTGTTCCAGTCTGTTCTCTTCATGAGTGACTCCGGAATACCATCGACACACTCGATATCTCCCACATGTCTGGAGAACTGCCCGCTTTGTGCAGGCCTCAGCCGCGGCCTGTGCTCCTACAATAAGGCGACTAAATGTGCTGCAGTTTAACGCCATCGTCAAAGCAAAAATGTCAATGTTGAAATGTGGGCATAATCTGCGTTTGTAGCGGCTGGTTTAAATTTGACATGCAGTTCGCCTGGAAGATTAACGAGGGGGTTGTCTTTGCGCAGCCAATCAACGTCAAGGAGCATCTACAAGATTTCTGGGCAATGTAGTTTCATGATTGTGAACTACAAACTACGAAAATACGACAAGGGACTTTGGTTCCGATGAACATCTGTTATAACGTGCTGTTAATGATTTCACAGTCCTCTGAAGTTACTCATCTTTTCCTGTGAGAGCAAATTTGGAGTTCGAACTTGGACTGTTGTACACATGCAGCTGAAATTTTTTATTTTTGAGTGCGCTGAGATTTATTCAGTTAGTAAAGCACAATTATATTGCATATTTTTTTTTGGTCAGTTTGGGCCTCTGTCCTTCTTTTTTTGTCTTATAGCTTTCATATTATCCTAGAGTTGCTGATATTATATGGCTACAAATTATGATGTAATTCAGATAGCTTGTAATGTAAATCAGTTAGATCTTTATAACAGTATAGAAGACTACTTGCATAAAATGCACATAAATATCAGTTGTCTACGGTGGCCGAGAAGTGCAAAGCAAATCACAATTCTGAAAACAAAAGAACAAATTGCAAACGCAAATGCAAGTCTAAAAAACAAAATAACAATTCAGAAAGCACAACAACAATTCAGAAAACATTATAACAAGTCAGAAAACACAATGACAAATCCGAAAACAAATTTACAAGTCAGAAAACACAACGACAAATCAGACAAACCGGAAAAGGTAGGTATAGTTTGAGACCGCGCCATTGGTTACTCACCGCTGACTGGACGAGACATCTGTCAATCAACCTATACAGGAAAAACCAGCCGAAGAACAGCAGAGACATGGTAGAAAGTTCGGAGATGGTATTAAAGTAGCTCAGTTTAAATACATTGTATGGTTTGCCCTTACTCTGGAATAAAAAATACGGGATGTCTATTTACAATTAGTTAAAAGTGGCTGTAAATCATCAGCTCCAGTGGCGCAGCTCGATAAGCGAGTGTCGTTGGCTTTTTGACGCGATCCCGCCTTTTGCCGAACCTTTTTTTCCTCCCTTTTCAAATCTCGTATTAGCAATAGATTATATTTACACTAAGTGAAAATAGCAGTATTTTTAGCCATATGCTATTCACACTAAGTGCAAATACCTATTTACACTATGTTAAAATAGCAGGATTTCTACTATTATCTGCAATTATCTGCACTTCTGTATTGTAGTACATTATAAAACAGTAAGCAATAACATATTGAGTGTAAATTATAAATTTAATTTTAATTATTAAATGGATGCCACCTTATTGGTACAATAAAGCCCTCCCTACACCTACCCTAACCCTACCCGATACTTTATTTTCAACTTTTTGATTTTTCCCTTAATTTTTATTGAAAATAAATGCCTTTACGATGTGATACGAGATTTGAAAAGGGAGGGAAAAAAAGTTCGGCAAAGGCGGGCGATCGAAACAGGGCGGAGCGCGGTCAAAAAGCCAACAACAGCATTTATCCAACTGCCACACTGGAGCTGGATTGCTTTCTACCCTGTTAAACAAAGGTAAATATATTCCCATATTTTTATTCCTAGCAAGGGCAATTCATACCAATAATTAAACTGAGCTACTTTAATACCATCTCAGAAATTGCTTTTTAAACCCAAAACACTCTGCTGTTCTTCGGCTGGTTCTTCCTGTATACGTTGATTGACAGATGTCTCGTCCAGTCAGCCGTGAGTAATCCCAAACCAATGGCGCTGTCTCAAACTATAACTACCTTTTCCGGTTTGTCTAATTTGTCGTTGTGTTTTCTGACTTGTTATAATGTTTTCGAATTTGTCATTGTGTTTTATGACTTGTTATAATGTTTTCTGAATTGTCGTTGTGCTTTCTGAATTGTTATTTAGTTTTTAGACTTGCATTTGCGTTTGTAATTGTTATTTTGTTTTCAGAATTGTGACCTGCTTTGCACTTCTCGGCCACAGTAGTTGTCCCTCTATATGTAGCACAAATGTCTTAATAAAATATTTTGTTTTATAATCAGAGCTGTGTAGTTTTTACTGTGGGGGCAAAACTACAATTGATTGAAATATAAATAAACGTTCCTCAAAAGCCTGATAAAACGTTATTTTATATTCACATTTAACATGATTTTTAAAATAATTATACTAAAAGGCCTTTTACCTGCTAAAAAAGTGTAAACTATCAATCAGATGACAGAAGGTACAGTAGAACAAATTTTTTCAGCAAAGTTTTGATCATGTTAACAATTTAGAGGACATAGAAATTTGATACAGTAAATAAATAACGATACAATATGATACAGGCATTATAGGGTTACACACCATTAACTAACCAACACAGTGATCCTGAAGAGTTAGAACCTGAAATCCTAGCCTAGACCTTTAACCATAGACTGCACATCAAGCGTCAGTTAGGGTCTAATTGGAGATATCTATTTGACTGCAAAATATATATATATAATAATTTGTGCATTAATCCTTGAGGACTATTATTCTGTTTCTTAGAAGAAATATAAGCTATTTCATATTTTTATTTGATCTTTTTCATTGCTAATATCTTTCATGTTTATTATAACTAGTATAATAGAATTTCACTTGTATATACTAAAAATAACTTAATTGTGTTGCTTTTAAACAGCAATGTTGAAAAGAGAAAAATGTCAAATAATGTCCTATAACCCATATGTAGCACTCTTTAACCACAATGTGGCAGTATAACTCTATTGTGTTGTGTGCCATTTTTGCCTGTTGACTATTATGCATTTCAAATACTACCATTTTGTTGTCAATTTATAATGAACATTGCATGACAGAGAGCTACATTTCCCCCAAAACAGCATTAGACTATGTGTTTTACTTGTAAAAATACATAATAAAATATCAAAGCAGTCCACATCCAGTAAAGGAAACGCTGTAATATTCTATTGTTGAAATGATGGAGTAACACAGTTTTTAACGTATGGCTAATGTAGGAAGAATCAAATACAACAGTAAATCATGCTAAATACAATAGTTTTGTATTAGTCTAGAGGTGTTTTTTTGTGTGTTTGTTTGTTTTTTATTTACTGTTAAATCATTATAAAAGATTAAACCTAATCTAAAGTGACATCTTGTAAAAATGTGGATGTACGTTGGAAAGGGAGTATTAAAGTATAATTTGTTTATGGTTGCCTGATAAGCACATCATGTCTTGAATAAATTATTGACTGCACTAATATAAATGATTGCTGTGTAAATATGTCTTAACTGATATACCAAATCTAATCTCATCATTTTTATTAATTTTCTATTCATTGATATTCTGTTTTATATATCTAAGCTCTTAGAAACTATATATAATATATATATATATATATATATATATATTATATATATATATTATATGTTTTTAGAAGTGGGTTTGCCAGTGCTAATTTTTTAGGATTACTGAAATACTGTCATTTGATTTGTATTATTTGTATTTGTTTTAATTTTAGTTACATTATGTCTGAATTGATTATGTCTGTATATGTATTTTATTAAGTTTTTAGTTTTATTTAATAATGAGTTTTTTAATACTTCAACAAACTAAATGGAAATAATATATATTGAATTTATAAATATGTTTTTTTTCTAGTAAATTTACAGTCTATATTTGTGTGTGGTTGTACATACACATATGTAGTTGTTTATTTTGTGTTTGGTTTAGTGTTATGTTAGAATCATTATTATAATCTTATACCTTTTGTTCTTTAATATTTTGAATTGTTTTTAGCTTTTTTTTTTTTTTTTTCATTTAAATGTTAAGTTTTTGAAATTTTGTTGTATGCATTTGCCATTTTTATTTAATCTCTTTATTTTTAAAAAGTGTATAGGTAGTATTTATAAAGTTTTAGCTTTTAGTTTTGGATCTGTTTTTTAGTTGTTTTAATACTACAATTAATTGCTTCTGTTGTCCTCATTTGTAAATCACTTTGGATAAAAGCGTCTAATAAATGACTAAATAAATACATATACATATATTTATTATGTATATACAGTGGGGGAAAAAGTATTTTGTCAGCCACCAATTGTGCAAGTTCTCCACTTAAAAAGATGAGAGAGGCCTGTAATTTTCATCATAGGTATACCTCAAATATGAGAGACAAAATGAGAAAAAAAAATCCAGAAAAGCACATTGTAGGAATTTAAAGAATTTATGTGCAAATTATGGTGGAAAATAAGTATTTGGTCAATAACAAATTTTCATCTCAATACTTTGTTATATACAATATATTTGTTGGCAATGACAGAGGTCAAACGTTTCTGTAAGTCTTCACAAGGTTTTCACACACTGTTGCTGGTATTTTGGCCCATTCCTCCATGCAGATCTCCTCTAGAGCAGTAATGTTTTGGGGCTGTCGCTGGGCAACACGGATTTTCTTTCGGACTCCCTCCAAAGATTTTCTATGGGGTTGAGATCTGGAGACTGGTTAGGCACTCCAGGACCTTGAAATGCTTCTTAACGAAGCCACTCCTTCGTTGCCCGGGCGTGTGTTTGGGATCATTGTCATGCTGAAAAGACCCAGCCACGTTTCATCTTCAATGCCCTTGCTGATGGAAGGAGGTTTTTAACTCAAAATCTCAAGATACATGGCCCCATTCATTCTTTAGTTTACAAGGATCAGTCGTCCTGGTCCCTTTGCAAAAAAAACAGCCCCAAAGCATGATGTTTAAACCCCCATGCTTCACAGTAGGTATGGTGTCTTTTGGATGCAACTCAGCATTCTTTCTCCAAACACGACAAGTTGAGTTGTGACAAAAAGTTCTATGTTGGTTTAATCGGACCTATGACATTCTCCCAATCCTCTCTGGATCATCCAAATGCTCTCTAGCAAACTTCAGAGGAGCCTGGACATGTACTGGCTTAAGCAGGGGGGACACGTCTGGCACTGCAGGATTTGAGTCCCTGGCGGCGCAGTGTGTTACTGATGGTAGCCTTTGTTACTTTGGTCCCAGCTCTCTGCAGGTCATTCACTAGGTCCCCCCGTGTGGTTCTGGGATTTTTGCTCACAGTTCTTGTGATCATTTTGACCCCACGGGGTGAGATCTTGCATGGAGCCCCAGATCGAGGGAGATTATCAGTGGTCTTGTATGTCTTCCATTTTCTAATAATTGCTCCCACAGTTGATTTCTTCACACCAAGCTGCTTACCTATTGCAGATTCAGTCTTCCAGCCTGGTGCAGGTCTACAATTTTGTTTCTGGTGTCCTTGACAGCTCTTTGGTCTTGGCCATGATAAGGTTTGGAGTGTGACTGTTTGAGGTTGTGGACAGGTGTCTTTTATACTGATAACGAGTTCAAACAGATGCCATTAATACAGGTAACCAGTGGAGGACAGAGGAGCCTCTTAAAGAAGAAGTTGCAGGTCTGTGAGAGCCAGAAATCTTGCTTGTTTGTAGGTGACCAAATACTTATTTTACAGAGGAATTGACTAATTAATTCTTTAAAAGTCCTATAATGTGATTTTCTGGATTTTTTTTTCATTTTGTCTCTCATAGTTGAGGTATACATATAATGAAAATCACAGGCCTCTCTCATCTTTTTAAGTGGGAGAACTTGCACAATTGGTGGCTGACTAAATACTTTTTTTGCCCCACTGTATATTCAGTGTGCAAGTAGTTTTAGTAATGAGTCATGGAGCTGACAAATATTTGGAAGAGCATCATTCTTACAGTTATTTGAGACATCAATGTTGTGATATATCTGAAATAATATGCATATACACATTTCAGAATTTAAAATCGAAATATTTATTTCAAAATAAAAGATTTCCACACAGACACATGAATTTGGCCTAAAGCTCAATACACATCCGCAAAACAGCCATGAATGTTTTTAAAATTGACTCAAATCTCAAACTTGGCAAATAATTTTCAACCTAGTACATAATCATTACAAAATTTGATCTGGTGAAATGAGACAATGGGTCATCCACTCATACTAACGCAAGATAATGAATGCACCTTTAACCAAAACATCAGTTTTGACATTTGAAATTAATATAGAGTGATTTTTTTTCAAGTGAAAGTAAACCCCCACAAACCCTAATTTTTTATGGCCAAATTAGCATCCTAACATACACATTTAAATATATTATTTTTACATAAAGTGCAGTTTGATAACCAGAACTACAGAAGAAGCACTGATGAACTATGAGCAGGAAGTATTGTATTTAAAACTGTACATACAGTACATGCAAGTATGCACATGCTTATTTTGCTTCTCGTTTCCTCTACACCGTTTATAACCCCATTTATGAAATATTTTATGTATTTTACAAAGCAAGTATTCTTGATGTCTTACATTGTCATTACTGTCATCAGTTGGACAAAGCAACGCTGTCGATCAAAGTTAAATGACAGATTTAGGTTCACAGACCAAAATTAGGATGAATAAATCTGCATCTTTGATTACGTGCGGAAATTAGAGATGAATGAATAACTGGTGCATTCAGTCATCTTGTGACTGACTCAAAGAAACACAGAAACACCACATTGTAACAATGAGATATCCAACATACGCCAAACACTGTGCACAGCAAAATACGACTATCCAAAAATACCACTTTGGAAATGTTTTTATTATCATTATATTAAATTTAAATGTATTACCAAAGGAACAACACTGCCTTACGTATTGCCGTTTTTGTAGGTTGTTTTCTGTCTTTCAACAGTTAAAGCAATAAAGAGAGAGAGAGAGAGATGGAGGCAGAGAGAGAAAGCGAGAGAGAGAATGCACACCGATAAGCAGGACTTGTGCAGAAAGCTGTACAGATGGCTTGCTCAAATTACACCGGTTTCAAAGACCAACAGAGAACAGTTTACAGCACGCAGTCCTTAAACGTTTTCCTGTTTTTTTTGTGTTTTTTTTGTATTAAATTGGTTTTTGCAACTAGAATCTCTCATACTCCATTTAACAAACACTGAAATGATCTCCTAGATCCTTAAAAGTTGCTGACATAAATAAAGCAACAAAGTCCTTCAAACAGAAGCCACATTTGTTTCGTTTTGTTTCAGTTTGCTGCATCCTGTACAACAAAATTCTCACATTCACCCTCAGTTATTATAAGTTCAGTCTTCTTTTCCCAGGAATGTTTTTCAAGAAATATTGCAATGTGTATCTTTTCTTCAGTGTCTGATCAGTGTCAGTGTCAGTGTCACACCACACTCACCTTTTGCATCAGACGTTCAAAATCATTTTGCGTTCCCTGTTTTAATCCATCACTGTAAAGAATGGCGTTTTATTTGATTGTAAGGTTGCTGACAAAGAGCATCTGTTCCCAAGTGCGGCAAAAAAAGCCAACCAGTGTTTCAGGGAGAAGTGCTCCTATGGCTGATATATGATTCAGTTTAAACTGTACCCGGAAAAAAGGGCCAATCAAGACATAAAAGTACATATTATAAAAGTAATCATTTTTTAATTATTATTATTTGAAAACCACAGTGTGCGCCAATACAAAAGCGGTATTGCCATGTCAGGGTTAGAGGCAGAGCCTAATATGGCTAGAGTTTCCCTCGTGTACACCGTTATATTGTGTTCTCTGTGCAAATGCTTCTAGTAATGCTTGTATGGCTCACTGACACAGACAAAAATCCCTGACAGTAGATTCGCTGATGCTAGAAAGTGTTTTTGTTTGTTTGTTTGTTTGTTTGCTTTACATAACAAAAGCTACGTAAATTTGGCAAATGATCTTAGTGCTTGTGCCGCATATACAAAATATCAACAAAGGTCAGCATTTTATTATACAAGACGGTTCTTTCGACACTCAGCAGTGAGGCTCATCCAGTGAACCCGAAATATTATAAACAGCAGGACACAAAATACAAAGGGACACATATCACACGTCACAAATACAAAGATGTTTTGAGGGCAGCTATCTACCGTAGTGTCCAATGTCTTATTTTGTACCTATCAAGAATTCGATTTTGCAAGCAATTCCAATCTCTTATTAGTCAGGCAGCCAGCAGCAAATATCGTGCTCTTCTGTACAGGCAGCCGACGACTGCAAGTTGCTCTGAGTCTTGCTAAAGATGAAATCTTGACTCCCGCTTTTTTCATCTTCATTCCAGAAACTCACCACTATTTGTAGCTGAAACAGCGAGTGGAATTTTACGTTTAAACAAGACAACAAAAACTCTCTTCTGAAACGTTTAAATAAAATGAGCAAATTAGCCCTTGAGGGTTCTCAGCTTTGTTGAGGTGAAGTCCTCACTCAAATCCCAGCTGAGGGTGCTCTGGAGATCCACGAGAATGCATCAGATTTTCCTTCAAAGTGCCAACAGGGTGGGAGAATTTAGGGAATCTGAGGATTGGTCGCCGCTGCTACTGCTGCGGCGGTGGGCTTTGGAGCAGGACTCCGATGATGGCGAAGGACTCTCGGGCTCAAGCATGATGGGGTAGGTGAAGATGAGGCTTGGGTTGTTTGGGGTGGACAGCGGGGTGGAAGCTGCCACCAAGGGTGTGTTGAGGCTGTCTCCATCAGAACAATACATGCCGCCACCTAGGCAGATGGGCTTGATGACTGAACGCTGGATTTTTCCTTCTTCCTCATCGTCGTCTTCTTCCAAAGGCTCCTGTTTAACCACCACTGGGTTGAGGGTACTCATCGGTCCCCGGGGACCCAGGATGGAGCGCATGGTCAGAGGAAGGGGCATACACTGCTGGGAATGCGAGCTCTGATGGCGATCTTCAGGGGGCAGTTTGCACACGGGGCTGTGGGCCACCAACATGAATTCCAACTTGTCCTTTTCCTTCTGCAGGATCTCGATTTCTTTCTGCAGGTCAGCCTTCTCCTCCTCTAACTTCTCGGTCTCCTTGAATGAAAACAAGAAATGCAATGAATGATCATGCTGCATTTTGTCTGATGTTCATTTGGACTGTGAAATGATTTACAGTAGTAATTATGCTGGTAATTGTTGATTCAACATTGAAGCATTTTAACAAGTTTAACAAGGTCGCTGTCAGGGTGTTGTTAGGTGTTCTGGGTGGTCTTAGTCAAAAGACCTCACCCCCAAAATTTCTACGATATTCTGGTCTTTAACGTAAGCCTGTATTACGGCTGCACAATTAATCGAAATAAAATCAAAATAGCTATATGGATTAGTGCGATTATAATGTTGAAAAAAGCTGCTATTTAATTGAATATAACTATATATATTTTTAATTAGTAGTAATAATCAATTATAACGTCTAATTACTATTATTTTAATAATAATAGTAATTATAATACATAAATAAATAACAACGATAAACATATTTCTTTTATTGGATTTTATTTGAGTGTAAAGCCAATTTCATCCACTCTGAACTCTCGGAGCACTTTGGCACTATAAAAAACACACCCATCCATAAACACGAGCAATTATTTCCCACATAAATTTGAGCTGTTCACATTTCTTTGTTAAACAGAACGCTTGACACAGCACCACCTATTTTAAAACAACTGTCAAAGCCTCCAGAAGGTTAAAACACTGACATAACAATGTGGCTAGACAGTCATAGGTAAACCGTAGCTGTCTTTGACTCATTCATATGGCTATGAGGAAGAAGGAAACTCAAAGCAAAACAAATGCTTAATTTACAAAGAAAGAAACAGTGCATTTGAAAAAAAGGGCATAGTTATTGTCACAAAAGATACAGTTCCTTATTTGGTAATGAATGAAGCGGAGAAATGGGGGGAAGGGAAGAGGGAAGATAGCAGTGTGGGGGGTTTGATGGTTAGCTGCGGTTTCCTCTTCGAACAATATCAGACGTTTGCTTCCCTCTAACCCCCTGTAGCACATTCCTGCCTCGTGTTTCAGGTCTGACAGCCTGAGAGAAGCCATTATAAAGCTAAGTAGTCCAATTACAGCCAGAATTGTCTGGGACTCGGGGCATTCCCATATCTGCCAGACAACACTGGTCTTTTTTCAGCTTTTAACCACTGATAATTGTGTGAAAATAAGTCTTGAGATAGTTGTGGACATTTCGTACGAGGTATTTATACGTGCTATTTTAGAGATTTTTTCTTTTTTCTTTTGTAACATCAGTAGAAAACTCACCCCTTGCAGCATGTCGGTCAGTTCTCTTCTGCGGTTCCGACATTTAGCTGCAGCTAGTTTGTTTCTTTCTCGTCTAACTCTCCGTTTTTCTTCTTCCTCTGGGGCGAGCTGCACACAACAGGAGGAGTGAGCACTTGCACAAGTAAACTTCTGCAGTTGTTTGTGAGAAATCATTCTTACGATGTAACATATCTATTCATATTATACTTATACAATAAAGATTGTTTCAATGCAGCTTCACAGTAGAACAAAAGAAAAGAATAGTATTAATGTTGCAAACTTCTGCTGTCATGCAGCTCTAAAAAAAAATGTTATTCAATAATTCAGCAGATGTTAGCACATTAAAATGTGTTTTTGTACTATATGTTAAAACTGGTTTTGTTGCTTTGATTTTGTGTGTGTGCTTCAAAGAAGAAAAATGTTAACACTAACCTGCTCGTCTCGCTTGCGTCGCCCACGTGTGTCGCCGATAGACCGGATGACCCCGGGCCGTGTGAGGGCTGTGTGGCCGAGGAGGCTCGGGCCACTAGACACAGACAGGCCGTACGGGTGAGGCCGGGAATATGGATTAGACATGGATGTGATTACTGTGGGCTGAACCATCCACTGCAGGTCCTGACTGGTCGTTATGGCATTAATTGTTGGAATAAAGGCACTGCTAGAGCCAGGCATGTCTACTCTGTACTTCTGTGGGGGGGGGGAAAAAAGTATTAAGAGATTGAAGTGTAAATATTCATGAAGAAACTAGACTTTCATTGTACGTAAAAAATTGTATGATTCATTTTTAGTCTTTGTTACTGCAGTTGTTTTACAAATTCCCATCATCACAGATTAATGAATCATTCCACGTGCTACCTCGCTCTGCGCCCTCTTGACTGCTTGACCCCCAGAGCGACAGGGTGACACACACACACACACACACACACACGGTGAATCATGGGAAAGCCCACAACCCTCCCTGACAGAAGCCGACCAGGGTTAGATAATAGCCTCTGTGATGCAACGGGCAACGGGTTCACTGCTGTGTGGGTATACAACAGATTTTTGTTTTTTTGAAACGACCTGTGCCTTATAAGAAGCGAATATGACTTATAACAAGTACATTGTTTATAAGACAACTGAAATAAAATGTTTTAATTATTAATATTTGTTAATGCTGTAATAACATTCTCAACTATTTTATTTGCTAATTAACAATAATTAATATTGAAGTCCCACTTTATACTAGGTTTTTAACTACTATGTACTTACATACAATTTTCTTTTAGGTACAATGTACCTAGACAGGCTCCATCACTTCATGTCTTAAAATCTAGCCTAAAAACCCATTTTTATAGCTTGCCATTTAATGCTATGTGAGAGCTGCTTTCTTTTATTGTATTGTTGACTGTTTGTATCATTGATATTTGTATTCTTTTTTTGTGTGCACTTGCTGTTTTAAAAAAAAAAGTGCTTTATGAATAAACTTTGACACTGACTTTGTCTATTCTGTACACGTTGAATTGCAAAACAAGTTGGCTGGTAATTTCAAGGTAGGATACAGTTAAGGTTAGGGACAGGTTTGGTGGTATGGTTAGGTTTAAGGGTGGGTTAAGGTGTAGGGGTAGAGTCAACAGTGTAATTACAAAAGTAACTACAGAAATTAATTACAAATGTAATTACATGCAGGTATTTTTAAAATATAATTACAATGTAAAAACATGTATGTACACATGTATCAAATGATTAATTTAAATGTAAGTGCATAGCTGTTAATGACACTTAATACAAAATGGGTCCACTTAATACAAAAGTGGGTCCATTACCCAAATATTAACAGTAAAATGTACCCAAATTATATGTTTTTTTACATATGTAGCCTGACATGCCGCATCACGTTATAAGACCGCTCTATATTCCAGACATCCGGGGAACTGAACTGGGATTCCGTGCCAGCACATTCCATCCACCAAATTCCAGTACATTCACACATTCCTGGTGGGATTTGAACGGGAAACTGACTTAATGTGACGGACTATGTTTACCACAGTGGGAATGAATTACGGGAAGCTAAGTGTTGTTTAAAACGATAACAACAGTTGCGCGCGCGCAACAACAACAACAAAAAAGACAACATAGCTAAACGTCAATGTTCGTAAGTCTCACTTTAGTGCTTTATTTTCACTAAAAGTACAGTGTTTCTTTAACGTGGTAGAGAAGAGTTTTCCACATCTAAGTATTGCGAAAGACTCCACTGACGTCCAGGAACTGTCGCGTTTGTTTCTCACTGAATCCATCACAAGCGAGCGGTAAGGTCAACATATAAACATCTTATTGAATCATTCTATGAAGCTCTGTTGTGTTGCGAAATCATTTCTCCCGAAATGCACCCGAATTTCCCCCTTCACTTGATTTCCCCCCAGAAGGAGTCAAAACAGCACAGGCTGGAATCGAAAGGGGGCAGTTTATTCCACGAGTTTAGTAGATACAATAGCAACCCTACAAGACGATGATGCTCGGAAATGTCTGATAGGGGCTGTTAAACGTACCAGATGTGATTAAAATACTAGAGTCTGGGGAACAAGTTGCCAGACAGGTGCACAAGCTCCCCATTCATTACACTGAGCTCAAGAAAGGAAAATTCTCACAAAATTGGCTAAAACTCCCAAGTGAAGCAGAGCTGCTAGTGGAACTTTATTTGAAACATGATATAGAATGCATTTTAATGTAATACTCCTGGTATAAGCATAGACAGATAACTACGATAAATGATAGGCCTATCACAACTGTGATTAACTTTATTTAGGACAAACTTTATACAAGAATCAAATAAAGTGTGATCCCACACACACACACACACACACACACACTCCCACGTCTTTTCTCAACATAGACCATTTTGCGAGTCTGTGAGCTTTTTTTTCCTCCATGCAGAAATGTGCATATATCCTATCATCCCCATCACTCGTATGTATTAAAAACATGCATTTACTGAAGTATAATTGTTTAACTGGCATTGACTGCAAACGGTCTATTGCAATTGAATTTAATTCATCATATCAGCCAGTTCTAGTCAGTTCTTTGAAATGTATAACCCAAAGTCTGTGTAAAATGTCTTCATTTAGGTATAGGCTACAAGTCCTCACTGGTCTCATCTTTTTAAATGTCCATGTACTCGATATCCGAATAGGCTTAATTTTCTCCACCCTAAACTTTACAGTTTAAAGGTGTTTTTAAAAAATAATACTAATTTTCAGATAAACAGATGTAACATTTTCTGAAGGTTAGTAAAGTGCAATAGCTATGTGGAAGTCCCGGAAGTGTCGCATCCTGTGGCCACTACGTACGCGCTCTCCGTGGGTTTATTTCACATTACGCACACCACCCACGCCACTTGCTACCCTTATCTGACGAGATTCCTAATTCTAATTCACGGAAACACAATGTCTTAACAAACGATAGATGCAGACGGGGGGGGGGGGGGGGGGGGGGGGAAATCACTCGGGAATAATTTAAGTAAGAGAAGCGGATTCCTCTGATAGGATTTTACGCATTACGCATGCATAAAAGCTATATGCGTCCTTCGTGCACTTTCTTTTGAAAATAATGATCAGAAACGATTCACTTATTCTAAATCCTAGCAATTTATAAAAACAGTCATATAAAAATGTAGCATACGCTGTATTCTTAAGGTATGCATTAAGCTTTAAGCACTTATAACACTTGAGTTGCTTTTCTATCAAAAGCATGCACACTGAATGTACCTCAGTTGGCATCATGAAAACGACAGCCAATGACTCTTACTGCCAGTCCTCGATGGAAAAGTTTAGAAAGTTTGGTCACTTTTTACGTGACAGTTTAAGCTATTGACTGTAAAATGTGCTCATGTGTTCTTATTTAGCAGAGCTGCTTCTAATTACATATTGCCATTGCTGTTTATTGCAACAACACGTATGTGTAATGCAGTATGAGCACTGTGATGTAAAGTGTGCGAAGCGAATATGCTGCGGATAAATGCATATCGTTACCTGTTAGTTTGGAATTAATTATGATAACATGGCAGGACTAGTTATGCAAACCAGAAGTGTGTAAACATGTGAAGTGTAATCAGGACACGGACACTCAAGCGCATCAGTGGGCTACCTGGTAGTTGGAGGCGGGGATGGGGCTGGTGTCCGGGTGCGCCGGTGAGCTGCTGCTGCCGCGGGAGGATGTGTCGTATGTCCCGGTGTAATCCTGGTACATGGTCCAGGGAAAGAGGAGGAGATTTCAGAAGGCTGATAATGAATTCCCACACGACCAGAGTGTCTTCAGTGGCAAAAAAAGCACTTCCAAGCAAATCGATTCCTTTATACCTAATCTAAAAATGATATCCAAAATACTTCTTAATGGTCAATATGTTAAATCCAGGCGTTTCTATGCAATATTATATTATTAGAGAAGTCAACGCACTCAAATTCCGTAGTCTCTTTAACAGTCCAATAAATAGATGTTCCCGTGTGAACCTAATGCTTAAAAAACCATCGCTACTGAACCAGATGAAAATAAAGGAAAAAAAATATCAGTGAAGCACCTACTTTTCTTTAGTGAACTCGGTGCTCTCGTAGGTTTAGTCCTGTCCCTATAGCAGTGACTCACGGCAGCGATGAGTGTACCGCTCTGGACTTTGCTGAACTGATTTTGGCGACTAAGTGAACTTCAGTGTCTTCTGCAGGTCACGTCGTTAGATGACTCACTTCAATGGCACTACTCTACTTCGTAGCTCCGCTTATCAACGCCAACCTGCGTCTACGCGTCACAGCCTTGATACGTCGCGCAGAAAAATAGGGGTGCAGCATGTATATTTTATCGAATTATGCCAGACGTTACTATCCAGTGAAACGTTTATGAAAGAATATGGGTAAGCTCTAAATTATACAACCAGCAATTCAGCAAAGGAGAAGTGTCTAAAATGCTTTAATTTGCTTTAAAACTTGTTTGCTTGTCAGGGCCACCCCCATTTCACAGTTGGTTTCGACCATTGACGCACGTTTCCAAAAATGGGCAGTTGCGTCAGAGCACACGCTCATGGGTTTCCTTGGTAAAGGCACGGTAAAGACGCGTCAAGGATTCCCTCCCCTCTTTCCCCACCTTTAACTTTCACTGGGTGGTCTCTGTGGACACATGCCCTTGGGTCCTGCACGGAACACAGGGGAGAGTGTGTAGGGGTGGTCGTGGGTTTCTTAGAAAGTGGCCGCAGAGCATAACTTTGCCGTCAGCATGGTGCTCTCGGAACCGTGTGTGCGCATGCATGCATGTCTTACATTTCGCGTCTTGTCACCATGGAGTTTTAGTTTTTCACTTTTTCGGGAGTTCGAAACACAAGATTCTTAATTCAGTCGTTTTTTTTGTATTATTCAATTCTTTATTTCATCATAACCGTTTTTCAACCTATTTACACAATTCTTCAGACATAATTTTGAATCCAGACTGGATCAAACTCATCCTTCTAGCCAGGAGAACAGATAGATGTCGTGGGGGGCCATTGTGTACAGGATAAGTGGGCTGTGTGGGGGGGGTGTGCTCGATGTAAGCATTGTAAGGTAGGCAATTTTCACACTTTTTAGAGTTGAGTTTTACAGTCCTACGTGGGGTCCATCCTATTTCGTGTAGGAATCGTATATTATATATATATATATATATATATATAATATATCTATATATATAATATATTATATCTCCTGAGACCAGCTATGGCGTTTTTTTGCCTCTGTAGTGGACGTTATATTTTAGTGAATTTCTTTGAGACCTCACATGTCACAGTTTTAAGTCTGGATGTCCTGTACAGAGCACATTCAGGGCTTTCCAGAGATACCAAATGATTGGATGTTTCACCATGGCCACTCCCTCTCCTTGGTTTTTAAAAATGGCTGACATTAATTTAGTGATAAAATTGTACATCCTTATGGAAATATGATAATATTTTATAATTACAATTCAAATCTGATTAATTTTTAAAATTGTTTGTCATAAATCAACATCTCACGAAAATGTTATGGGGTTTCAAATCAAAATATGACGTTATGAAACAGGACATCATTTCATACATGTCCACTGTAGAGTACACCAGGACTAAAAGCATGTTTATTAGCATTTTGGGAGACATAACAAATTAACAGGGAAAGAAATTATATTTCTATATTCTATGGAATATTATATATTATTATGAAAATCTGGCCAATTACTACTCCCATTATTACACTTCTTTTTTCAACATGCTGTCCCAACAGCACTTTAATATGCAAATTAGATACAGTGTATAGATAACATTGTGCTTAATGGGAAAACCAGTTTATGGAATTTTTACACACATATTGCATAAAGCAAAATGGTATATAAAATAATTTTGTTATATATTTTATAACATCGTTGAGAAACATCCTTAAACAAAGTTAGGTATAAAAAAATCCTGAAACCTAAAATTTGATTGGTGATTTAAAAAAAATTCCCATTGTTTTTGCCTTTTCATGTCTACTCTTGTCATTTTATTTTTAGAAAAACTGAGTCCCGGTGTCCTCTACAGAGGACATAGCATAACATTAAATAAATATAATTTTTAAAAAATGTTATTTTACCATTTTTTTCTTATGCTCTAAACAATGTAATGACATGGAAAAAAACTAAATTCACAAAGCTTTTTATTTCAGGTTCTCAGGAGGATAAATTACATAAGATATATATATATATATATATATATATATATATATATATATAATATACTTTTAGACAATGCAGTTGTGGATTCATAACACATGGTATGATATAGAGATGGTTTATATAAATCATTTTATCCACAGTACCTGTCGGGTTTGGAACCAATGTTGTTGTGGAAACATTGATTTTTATTTTGACAGTCTCCATAATGCGTTATACAGCGATAAACAGAAAAAGTGGAAATCATTTAACACTTCACTGTCAGTAATGCGTTTCAGAGAGTTCATTTTGAGGTCATTTATTTGGAGTTAAGTATGAAGATAACGTATGAGTGGACACCGCGGTGCACAGACATACCTCGATCAGGAACTGATAGGTATAACAAAATAATGAATAGCATGTAGGAGCCAGAAGCCCAAAATCCATTAATAATAATAATAATAATAAATATGCAATATACTACGATCAAACTAAATATACTGTACATTACATCTTATGATTTCTCTTTATATATGTGAAGGGCTGTCGTTTGTGTTTCTCTATACTTGTCTGCCATCTGATCTGATCTGATAGCTGAGCATTATGGAAAAGAACAAGAACAGAAGTTATTATTATTATTACGTTCCCGGTGTTGGTGAACGTCAGTCGTTGTCTGGCACAGTACTGATCTCTTCTTAGGAGTGGAAAGACAACAAGCGGAAATCATACAGTATGCACTATATGCACAGAAGCGTAACCACATAACTATGTGTAATTACTATGCCCTTACGATAAGGTTACTATTTCAGATTACCATATTCATATACACTACTCCATCGCATGTGTCCATAACTTGGTCATGAGTGCAATATACTGATAAATGGATTAGCTCCTTAACCCAGATTTAATATGAGACGCATTCATTCTAATCTGATAACGTCTCTAGCCCTGGATGCACGTGGCGACTGGTACTGTAATATGAGGTAAATACAATGAAGGCACATGGGGAAGGTAAGGAGGCAATACAACTTTTACTGATGGTTTATCACGTATTTAACCTGTTAATTCAGCGCCCAACTCTCCATCACATGGGGAAAATTATGGGTGAGTTAAAACAGTAACAAAATGATATAACATTAAATAAAAATTTTCACATATTTTAATGACATAGCACAAACTGATTTACATACATTAATGCCAGAACAGTAGGCTATATTTTCATGCTGGAATCCCCACAATTGTTGACTTTATGAAATATGGGGTAGATTTGGTGGCACTGAGTGCCTAATTAAGGTCACGATCTGCCTGGGAGTCTTGGGTGGAGCCCGATGAGCAAGTGTTTTGTGGATTACTGACTAGTGAAAACACCTGATCTAGATTAGTGGTTCACTGATCTCTTGAAATTTTATTTGCAGATTTCCCTGGCAACTAATGCAGACTTGTCTGAAACAGAACAGAGCTACAATGTGAACATTCCAGGCATGGAGGGAATACGAAACTCAGTGGACAGAAAATGAATTCATGCTGGAACATTTCCACTGATTAAGCCAATCGCATTACAGAGAAGTAGGAAACATGGCATTGGTTTGTCTATTGTACATAATCTCCCTGGTATATGAAAGACTTGCTCAGATGGTAAATGTAACACAATAATAATTCTCCAAGCAAAACCACAGCTGAAATTCAAACATCTGCTATTACAGCGCTTCATTGGTCATTTCTTGATTTCTTTACTAAGGCAATGATGAACAACTTCTTAACAAAGACAACACATTAAAACAAAAATATTCAATTATAAAAGAGTTCATGATTATTTTGAATGATCAGATGGTAAACACAGAGACGAGCATCTTCATAAATGACTAGGACAGCTGAGAACAATGAATGCTGTGTTAAAGACCCAAATTCTATAGCCAGGCAACTTCACGTTTAAATTCTTGTTTATGTTTGTGAATGGAGAAATCCTAGGGACTCGTCTACAATGACTCAGAGTTGTCACGGAATGGAGCATTCTTTATTTACTTATATTTCCACCACCTGCTGTCTATAACCAAGTGGCCAGGATCTATTTCGGCAAGGAAGAATGTGATGTATGCAAGCATTCTTTACGATATCTTGCCCCCCTGTTACCGAAAAACGTTCTTCCTTTAGAAAACTGACAAGAAGTGTTTATGCTTGCCAGAAGTCTTAAAAAAACTGTTTTTGCTGGCAGTATGCTAAATTCACTCATACACAAACTGCGGCTTTGACCGTGGTTCTGAAAGAGTTATTACTACAAGAATCAGTTCCTGCTACAATGGAAGGAAATGCGTCACAAACGTGTGGCTGACTCAAAACAAAGAGCGACAAAATGAAGTGATGGCCACTTAAAAACAAAGAGGGGGTTGGAAAGCAAGAGCGTATTAGTGGAAGAACTTAACAAATGGAGAAGAAATAGGAGAGGTGGGGGGACAGAAAGATATAAAATTGGTCTTTACTGCAAGAGGGTCTTCCCGTAAACCTTCGGTGTTTGGCCAAGGCAAATATGACCCATCACAGTGAGCTTTTATTCCAAGAGGGCAGCAGAGGAAAGATGCAGAGGTATATCTGAGAGTTTTAACATCCTCTACCCCCTTGTTTTGCGAATTATTTTGTCAGGTGCCGCTTTCGGAGTCCTTTTCATCACAGGCGCTGAACACAATGGAGAAAATTGTTTCGGAACGCAAGGTTGCTCTTTTAGATCTACGTAAAGTATGAATGCGCGTGGAGATGAGGAGCAAGCCTCTCGGAATGCTCATTTATTTGTTTAGAGCACAAGTGTGGACCCAGTGTTGGGCTGTCTGATCTGATAAGGTTCCTGTAAAACTGTCTGCATCTCGTTGATGTGTCTTAAGTGCTATAAACATGGAATGTGACAGTACATAAATAGGACAAATACACCACACTGTAAAAAATGGCCGTGAATTTAATGGTAAAAAACTGTAAAAATGCTACAGTAAAAACCTGTTAAATGGTTAACGGTAAATGCCCCTACTATATATTGTGAAAAACTGTATTGGACATTAATTTTTACGGTAGTATACCGTTTTTGGAAAAAGGCCGTATAATTTACAGTAATAATGTAAATTGACATTCCCAGAATTCCCTGCATTACATTTCAAATTTGATGTTTTTTTGTTGAAATAACTATGTTTCTTCTTAGTTTTTTCTTATCAGTTTTGTATATTAGGGTTGTGTGTTACACCTAATGTTGTTAATGAATGTTTATTGCATTATTTCAGAATCATGCGTGTCACCGTGATGGGGTTTAGTGTTTGTGTGAATGACACTGTGAACCTTCTATATATGTTATTATTTAAAAGCTGCTTGTGACGGGGTTTGGTTCATCATGTGACTTTTTCATCCCCACCTGCATTTGGTGGTTATCAGTGAATTACAAAGATACAAAACAGAATTCAGTACATCAATAGGTTGGTATATTAACATTATAACAAATTAAATTACGGTATTTAACTGACATTTTTATTTAAACGTAAATTACCTCAGACGTTTTTTTTACTGTAAATTTTAGGGAATTTTTTTACAGTGCAGTTTTATAAAGCCTCAGGAACAAGCTCAGTGCATGATAAGAAAGGACGGATACTAAGCGGAGAGGGGCATTTAGTAAGGCTACTTAGCAAAAAATTTTATAAGAACTGCTTTTCCTATGCAACATTTGAGGAAACCGTTGGGCAACCTATTGCAGCAATTCAGAGTAGGCATATTGTGGCAAATTTCGCTTACATATTACGCTTGCATTGTAATTTGTTGGAGAGCGAGCTAAAGAACTCCAAGAAAGTTGGTTTTAACCTGTCCTAATTGTTTTAACTGTAATGTAGCTTGATGTATTTAATACTTATACTAATTACCTCTCATAGAAAGACTTAAGGTTTAAGGCTCAGCTGGCTGTCCAAAACAACTCGTCGGTGGAGGCCTGTGTCCTGTCAGAGTTTAGCTCGCAACCTTTAACTTTGCCTCAACACACTGACATGGAAGTTTCTAAAAATGCCTAGTAATAGCTTCTGATTAGTCTGGGTGTCAGGTGTGTCTATTAGGTTGGAGGACTAAACTCTGGGGGCAGGAGCATCGCTGCCGCTCGCAGGACCGAGCTTTGAGACAGCCCTGTTTAGCTCCTGGGCAGGTACGCTTGAGTACAAAAATAAAAAATAATTGTGCGGCACATTAAACAGTCAGGCATATTGTATGGTTATCAAGACTCTTTCTGCTAATTCGGATGCAGTTCCTTCTGTCGGCAATTCTCTATTTAAACTATTAAACTTTTCCATATACTATTGCTGTATTTGTGTGTTTTTTTGGCACCTGCTGGAATGGCCAATCAGGTCATCTAGAAGCTGAACTATGCATTTTTACAGTTTTAATATGAATTTTTTTTTAAATCATCTTCACTTTGATTTCAATTATATATAGATTTTGAGTCTTTACGAGACTCTTACAGATCCAGGCATAAGTCAGATGTGACCCTTTGGCATGGTTACTATAATGAAGCAACTCAGTGTGTAATAGTAAATGTCATGATTGTGAAAGAGTTGATAGCAATAAATAACTGATAAATGCATCGTATTTCTATTATTTCTTGCATCACTGCCTACTTATGTAGGGCCCTCTGTCATGGCCTACAGAGATCTAACGGCATGGCTGCTCAGGTGAGGCAGCTAAGTCTCTGCGATTTTGGTAGCCTAGTCTGTTACAATGAGTTTAAGCAGTCAGGTCAATTGTGCTCCAATTCTCGGCCCCGTGCGCTTTGTATTAACACGCAATAATAGGTAAGCCTAAGACAGGAGATGCGAGACATACAATGCAATGATCTTATTCTTTCGCACTGCTTACGCAAATGGAAACAACGATAATTTAGTGTTACTTTGACCGCTTAATCCAATTTCTATGGCATACGCTTTACTAGGCAGCTAATATACACATATTTCTTTGGATAGAAGTGGAATCAGTTAGGGTTTACAGTGTCTCCTTCTCTGGGGCTGTACTCCTTTGGAGCATCCATGCCTCTGTCCGGCTTGAATGAAAGCTTAAGCGAGTGTTGAAAAGTGGAAAATTTAAATTAAGCAGCTAGGGGGGGTTTGAGTGGGCGCTCTTCCTCTTGCCAGTTGCTCCATACACTCTCCTCAGCGATGGGGTGTTGGGTCTTGCCGCACTGTTTGTCTAGGGCTCGCCGTCTGAGTCGCTTCAGGCAGGACGGCATCCTGAGTGTCAAGGGCAGGGGTGCATAGCAAAGTCAACGTGCGGGGCACCATGTTTCTTTCAGCTTGGTTTTTTCTGGAGTTAAATATTTTGTAAAAAAAATCGCAAATAATGTATGCATTAACTTCTTGCAAATCAAAGAGCTAATCGAAAAGGGTATTTATTGTACGCGTCGCGCTCACATTGAAAAACATTAAAGATTTCAGGTCTAGCAGCCACTATGCAGATAGGCTATGAGATTGTCAGGTTCGATCCTTTTAAAACCGGCTTTTTTATTAGGCACTAGGCACTGCCAAGAATAGAGACCCAAAATGTTCATGAATACTATACCATACAACTTATTAATAATAAACTAGAATTATAGTAATATATGTTACTTGAGATATTAGTATAATTAGCTTGTATAAGTATATAGAATCTATACGTGTATAGCATCACAGGCAAGCTTAGTCAAGCAATATAGAGACAGAGCTTATTTTTACACCCTACGTAAAAGCATAAATTACATTAAAATGTATACATAACTTAATAGCATTTTATCCTGCACAGTATAAATGGTGCTCTGCTTTAAAGAAAACATCAGCAGCTATTTTTGAAAATACTGGGTATCATTTTCAACTCGCCTAGAGTTTAAACAGGTCAATGAGATTTTACACGTTTTTTGAATCATTCTAGCTGCGATCTCCCGGGTTGGCGAGTATAGCAAGCGTTTTAAGCTGTAGCTTAGCTATGAGATCATTGATTGATCATTTTTCGCGTCCGGTCCGATATTAGTAGGCACGATGCTAACTACAGAAGTAGGTCAATTTTATATTAGGAAAAATATAGGAACTCTTTGGTGCAACTTACTTGAGCGGATGCTATACGGGTCTAATCAGATGTTCAATATGATGTCAATATATGGCCTAAGCTAGTAGCTTAAAAGTGCTAGCAGACCAGCCAGACTGTGCGCCGGAGATCGCTTCTGAATGGATTACGAATAATCAGGTTTAAACTCATACTGTTTAAGCTCTAGGGGAGTCGCTATTGGGAAATGAGGCGCTATTTCAAGAAGTAGTGGAGTGTTCCTTTAACAAAAGATTTGTAGACTTAGATGTAATTTACTATTGTTAGACATTTTCCTCCAATAAACAAGCTTAAAAAAAAAGAAAAAAAAGGGTTATTATTTTTAACAGTTTATGTAAAAGCTTGTTATGAAGGGCAGTTTAATCAGTTAAAAAAGGGCAGTAGAAAGTCAACTAAGCATTTAATGATGTAACCATTACATTGCTGCAGTAGACAAAGCGAATATACGTCTTTTTTTGGTGTTTTTTTTGACTATTGTTTAATAGCTGAAACAAGCTAAAAAGGGAAACCATTGGCTTGTTACCTTTAAATAACTTACATAAAAAGCGTTATATATTCATTTTAAATGTAAAAATGTTTAATACAACCTACATTGTCAATTAATTACAGCAAAACAAAACCAAAACAAAATTAAGTGCCATCTTCTCCTATTCAAAACTAAGAATATGACAAGATAATATCTGCTAATAAGGCCATTTCACCCCAAGCAGAATTACAAGCTAATTAAAGTGATTAAGATATTCATATTTTCATATTTTTATTTTCTAATTAGCCAGAGTGGATACAGTAAATGACACCATCACCATGAAAGTGTCTTTAAACAAAAACAATCATGTTTGAATAGAACTGCAAGCTGGGATGTACCACTTACAAAGACATGCAAAGCAATAATGTATTTTTTTTATTTATTATTAATTTATTTTTTATGTGCCACTCAAAATTCTGGCAAAGATACAAATCTCCCTCTTCCCAAAATCTATATATGTTAGAGAAACATTATGGAAAGCAGATTTGAACAATTTTGGCCATGGGTGTTACAGAAATGCAGGCCTACCTCCAACTAAACTTATCTGGGTAGTGTATGTATTAAACTATTTGTACAAATGATATGGGGCTTATTGAATCTATATGAGATGCAGCATTGCGTCTCAATCAAGTTTTATGAGACTTACACAAAATTATTGATATATCCATTTAGCCGTAATAAGGACTGGTCTAATTATAATACAACAATAAACAAAACAAACAAATCTGGAGTTCTATGTAAAAAATCATTGAAGAGAATAGGTCGAGGACTATAGGGTTCACAAAATTCCTAAAAAAGATTCCTGGCTTTTGATCTGCAGCGTGCACCCGTCCATGCGACTCTACCTTGCATACATCACTCCTTCTGACAGGTCAATCAGCCAGACAGGCCATCAGAGCACATCTCCCAGCCTGACAGCGGTCAACGCTCAATCCAGCCTGACAGTTGACCAGGTACTGCCGCCAGCCAGGCACTACCACACACGGAGAGTAGGAGGAATGCAGGGAACATGGAAGGGCATGACTCTTTGAGGATGGACAAAAGTAGTTCGGAGACATCTGCACGAAATAAGATGTCTAAAATAAATGATCTCAGAAAAAGTCACATGAAGAAATGACCATATCATTAGTCTCTGACAAGTGCTCCATATCAAATGGAGTGTCAGTCTCTTTAATTCCAAGTTAAACTGGCAAAAGCCAAGAGCTGTGTGCCAGGGCTGACGCACCTGAGGGGTTTGCTTCTATAAATCCATGACAGGTCTAAATCGAACATTTACGATTTGCAGCCCAGAGGAAGATGGAAGAAAATCTGCATTCATCTTGTCATCCCCCCCATCATATCCCAAAGAGAATGGAATAAATATATAAATAAACCGAGTCCCAAAAACGTGAGGGGGAGACAACGGCAGAAACCAGTCAGAGCCAGAAACAGACCGTGTTTGATCCGCTTAGCATGGCTCTCTCCTGCCTTTTGATGCATGGCTAGGAGGAGAGTAATTAGCAATGAACAATCAGGGCTTAACGAGTGGAAGTTATTATCAAGCAAGGGTGAAAACATATCTTGCACACTGACAAAGCGAGGCAAAAAAAAATGTAATTCTCTCATTTCCATGACATCTCGGAGGCCATTTTCCCCCCCTGCAACAGATCAAACAGGCTCCAACAAAAGGCCTCAAATCTCCTCTACTCTTCCAAATTAGCTAAGCCTCTCAGCTCCATCATCCCAAACATGGTTCGCATCAACAACCCCATCCACGTATACGAGTGCCGCCACCGCTGAAATCCTCAATCCTCAATCCCTGCCGCCCCCTCCTCTCCCCCACTGGAACAAGACGACGAAGAGGTGAATAAACTCTCACTAACGTCACACTGAATTTGCAGACTTCAGGACACAAAGTATCCCAGAGTTACCGAAACTTTGTCTCTCGTTTTCCCCTCTCACAAATGTTTGTTTCAGCGACTTTCTTTTAATGATGTGTTTGTCTTTTGTTTTCCAGAGGAATGTATTGAATAACCGTGACCGCGTATGAAATCGCCAGGCCTGACAGCTTGGGAAACTCAGCAGTGGTAAACAGGCAAAGGCGGCGACCCCGTTTCGTCAGCCTTGCTCTGACATATTCAGGCCTTCGTAATGTTCCTTATTTCGCTCTGATTACCTCTCATGTTTGCCGCTGCCCTGTCTTCTTTGCATCTCCAGGGGGTGAGGTGATCTTAGATGGCAAATGGGATTTTCAATCATTTGCTTTCTCTTTTCTTTCTTATTGTGGACATCAAAACTCTATCTAATGTTGGAGTTTGTCTTGCAGATGAAAGGGAACCAAACGTCTGGACTTCTCCCGCCTCTCTTTTGATTATTTCTTGGATGATGTTCTTCTGGAGGAAGGTAAGGACAGAGGCAAAAGTCACAGTAAGGGGCGTCGCATCCACTATTGGAGATTACGATTAGACCTAGAGATGTCAGCACATAGAGGACACTGGGGCTAGTTGTCACATGGGGAAGTTGTCACATGAACTATGTATCAGCAACTATAACCTTATTTTCTCAATCAGCGGTATGATGGTTTCAAACACCTAGTTTGACACTGTAACATGTTAATGACTGTAATTTATAATCTGGCTAAAACAATGGTTTGATATTTTTGTTACCTTTTCAATTTGATACATTTTGCATCAAAAATGTTGCTGAGTCTTCCTAAATATCCTAATAAACCTATTAAAAACAGATTTTGTTCAGCGAATCAAACTCATTTTTTACCTATGAAATAATGAATAATGAAATAATGGTGGACAATTACTGCAACAGTTTTTTCTACTTCTTAAGGCTTTAAGGTAAAGCCTTTACAAACAAACAAAAATACTTTACAATAAGGTTCTTTTTTTAACATTAGTTAACCTGAACTAATAATGAAAAATATTTCTAAAGCATTTATTAATAATATTTTTTGTTAATTTCAACATTTACTAATACATTATTAAAATCAAAGGTTGTATCTGTTTATATTATTTCATGGACCTGAGCTAACATGAAGTAACAATAAACAGTTGTATTTTTATGTAACCATTAGGGGTGTGACGAGACACTTATCCCACGAGACAAGACGAGACACGAGACTGGGTTCACGAGAATGAGACGAGATGAGATTTTTAGACTTTTTTAAAGAAATCCTCAGTGATGAAATATATAGGGGAAAATAGTCTTTTATTCTTATTAATCAAAATCATGAAACTTATCATTTTCATATCAATTATTAAAAGTTTAACAAAAATTACATGTTTATGGCCCTATGAAATGTTTTATTTTTTTTCTCACCATATTATTTATATTTTTTTATTGTTACCAAATTCTGTGTTTTAACATGTCTAATTATTTGAATGCATAAAACCAACTTAAATTTAAAAACTAAGCCTTGATTCCCCCCCCCCCCCCCCCCCCCCCCCTTCAAAATTCTTTCTGTGTTGTGTATTTAAATTTTTTTCTGGTTATCAAATGAAGGCATAAAACATTAATTTAATTTATCATTTATCTTTTAATTATTGAAAATTAAGCAAACAAGATTTTTTTGCAAACAAAGGGGATTTACTATTAAAATTAAAACATGGAAGAAATGTTGTGATTATTCCTTAAAAAATAATGTTTGTTTCATTTTAGTAGTAGTAGTAGTAGTAGTAGGCTATGTACATTCTACTGAAAAATAGTTATAGGCACAATTTCTTCAAATCAAACCGGACTTTTATTTTGATGGGTTGCCGTGAATACCTTTACAGTTCTGTGTATGAGATATGATGCTAGTTTTACTCAAATGAATGGTGAAATGCTCATGAAGTGACTCTCAGAGCAGTTCTGGAGATGTTGTTCATGCGTTTACGTCCTCATTTAGTGAGACGGCAGACGCTGAAATCACCGCGAGTGTCAGGCGCGCTTCAGTTTGTGTGTAGTAAATGAAACCGCGCGTCTGCCCCATTCATAAACAGAGACAGGCAGAACATACAGGATTCATATTTAAATCGACTTTTGCGGCTTAATATTTACAGATACTAGTCCATGTCGGGATTTGATTTAAGTGTAAATTTTACAAATTCCGTGACATTCCGCGTTAAACTGTGAATTCTGTTTTTATCACTGGATAAAGACTACACCGCGTAATTTTCCCGCTTATCATGCGACCACTTGCCTGATGTGAACAAAATATCTTACATACCACCACTTGTGAACGAGCCAGTGTAATGCAAATCTATCTGAAAGGTCTGCGGGGGTCACGTTCTCAGATCTTGCGAGACACATCGGATCTCGCTAGATCTCGTGCCATCTCGTCGCACCCCTAGTAACTATATATGTATATACAGATATAACTAACATTAATAAAGATTAATAAATACTGTAACAAATGATTTCTCATTGTTAGTTAATGCATTAAAGTTAGCTAATGGGATCTTATTGTAAAAAAAAATAAAAAAAATTGCATTAACTAATTTTCTCAACTGTTCATCTTCCAAATAATCACCATTCAGAAACAGTGAGAAAAACTGAAAACGGAGGAAAAACTGGGGAAAACTTGTTTTGAAATGCGATTGTGGCTGGGACTTCTCTAAACCTGTATTAGAAATGTATACACTCAGATTAACGGCTGGTTTGATGTTATTTTAAAATAGCCTCTACAACTGAAACTGTCAGCAGCAATTCCTTCAACGGTTAACTTGCTCGCTTGGAATGACAATACCGTTGCAATTGATGAATCTGAGCATCATTTAGATTGCCAAGTTTTTTATTTTCTGTGGCCTGCTGCCATCAAGATGGTTTAAAGAAGGCAGGATTAGTGGATTTGGGGAATTAGCAGCAACGTTGGCAGGCAAGACCCCGGCATTAAAAGTGGAGAGCAAAAAGAAAACAAGGTCTTTGAAAATAGGTTCACACTACACCTCATTTACAGCTGTTTATTCCTCTGCATCCCTATTACAACTCTTCGATATAAACTATTGAAATTAAAATTAGACTTTGATACAGAAGTTGCTGACATGTGCATGAAATACACTGGAAGAAGCACTTTGTTTCCTCCCAATCCATAACGTACTGCAATTTACTGTTAATGCAGCTCTAGAGCTGATGGAGTGGGTGCTAAAAAAAGAACAAATCTGATTGCTGTTTCGGCTTAAAGGGACCATCAACCTTTCTTTCACCTCTCTCAACACCACCTTACATGGGGGTCCACACAGTCTGACGGAGCCAGTTTAGCAGCAGGTCGGAAATGTTTACAGTGTCAAGCATGGACAGAAGGGAAAACAGACAAAAAGAATCTTGTTATTAATTATTTTATTAAGAGACTTGATTCTATTAAAGGCCCCAAATGCATTCATCCCGTGGTTCCCAATTAGACATGACAGCTCCTACATTACCAACAACAAATATAGCAGAGGGCAGACCTCCAGGCCAACAAAGACCCCTGACAATGACCCCTATGCTTAATGATGAAAACAAGCGAGCTCTCGCTCTCACTCTTACAGTCTCTCCATCCCTCAGCTTTAGGTTGTCTCCCACACATCCCGTTCATGACTACACTCCCTTAACGAACACACTCACAAATGTTCACTCTGGTTCAAGTTTGAAACCCTGTTAAAAGCAATCGGTGTTGACAGTGACGACACTCCAAGACACTTTTCCATCACAAGAATACAACACATGCAGATACTCACTCACTCACTCACTCACTCACTCACTCACTCACTCACTCACTCACTCACTCACCTCACCTCCTCACCTCACAGGTCACGTCACAAAACTCACTACAACACTCACACACAACACCACAACATTACACACACACACACACACATGCAAATTGGAACCAAATCCTTCAAAGTGCAGTGCAACACATTCAACTACATTCTTCTTGCAAATTACAAGATTAAACAAACAACACTAGAATGAACAATTTTTAGAAATAACAGTGCTCATAATTTAGATGCTTTTTCCAGTTTTGTGGAGTCTAATTGGAAAAAAATATTTACGACATTTTTCAACAATTTACTTCATACATATTTACGAACTAGTATGGAGGTATGAATAGCTGTGCGATGCAACTCAAATAATATTGAAACAACATTAAGTTTTGTGCTGAACTCTTTTTCTCTCTTCAAGTTAAATACTGATGACCTCACACTTAGTGTTTGCTAGGGCAAGGATCATTACCATTGCTCATTCTTAGGTTAAAGTATTTGAAGCAACCCTGACCCAAAGTATTAAAGGGGTGGTTCAATTTCTTTTTGTTTACTCTTTTTCTAGGCTTTATTGTGTTTATGGGGTGCAGTCTAACATGTGTTAATGACCTTTGTTTTTAAAAAATGCATTATTTTTCACATAATTTACTTTTATTCCACACCGCTCTGTCCCTTCTCGCTGATCATTTCCTTCTTTTAAGAAGCCCCTCCCTCAGAAATAGGTGATGGGCTCTGATTGGTTAGCTAGCCCAGTGTGTTGTGATTGGCTAAACCACCTCTAGTGCGCGTCTAAACGTCCTGCCCCTTACCTCAGCGGCATGTGCTCCGGTTGTATTGTAAACAAGGCGTCGTTAATATCGCTTATCAGTTTGAGCCCGATTGAGAAGCAGAGGATATTATTGAAGAGGATCGTGCAGAACCTGTGTAAGCACGGCTTTTAATGGTAGGCCTATGTTTTTTGCTTGTTGTCGTCTCATACTTTTAGATACGCTGTAATTTGTAAATGCTACTGCTTATGTTAAATTTTGGTATACGGTTTTATCCTGATTAAAGCTTTAATACAGTACGGCAACTGCACGCGCGTCCATGTTTAACACTTCTCATAGCTATGTGAAAATAAGTGTCATTGTAACAGTTCATTGTTGGAGCTGAGCTGAATGAGAGAGATGCAGAGCGTGTGCAGAGTAGGGCGAGGCCAGGAACAGGATGAGAACGTTGCTTTTGAACATTGATTTTGAAACTTGTGAATCCATTAGAATCGTTAGAAGACAGAATGGCGATTCATATATGAATAGATTTTTACGTGCACTAATGAAAAAAGAAACTAAATTTTTTCTTCCTCAAATGAATCTCAAAGTAGCAGCTGCCTTTTCTCGAGGGCGGGGTTTATCAGGGTTTGTGATGTCACGAACACGGGAAGTAACTTGTTGTAGTCCCTACCAGCCGATTTTGTAGGCATTAAACTGACAGAATTTTAAAAGACGATATCTCTGTTTGTTTTGACCTTTCAGCTTCGTAACTTTGCAGATATTGTTTATGATCAAACAGCAACATTACACACTAAATAACATTAAAAAAGTGAAATCGCAATCAACCTCCCCTTTAAACGGAATTTGATGCTTCAAATAATCCAACCTGTTTGGTGCTAATGATTACATTTTGGTTTCATAGTTTCTCCTGACACAGTCAAAATGAAAACTGAATGGTGAAAAGACTAGATGTAACAGATAATAGAATTTAGGCATTGTCTGACCTTGGTAATAAATGCTAACACAAGTTATGAGAGCTATGATCGACAGCCACTCCAATTAAACCCAAGATATTCACATTCCTCCAAACATGGCCTTACTGAACTTTAGATTCGGAGTTGATTTTTACAATTAGTTCCTATTTCTATTAGTTAATGCATTAATTAACAATAACTAACAATGCGATGCATTAGCAGCAATGCAACAATGCACTTACGAGCAATGCATTTATTATGGTATTTATTACATTTAGTTAACTAATGTTAACAAATGGAACCTTATTGTAGAAGTGTTACCAAAATAACACATTGATACAGCTCAGCTAATTATTTATCAGATTTGCCTAAAATAAACAGGTACAAAACAAATTAATCTGTGGATGAATTAAAATTGTAAAACACTTTAAAACATAAAACCAGAAACTGAGTAAAGCAGCAAAGTAACTTGATTTATTGATGTAATCTATTCATAAAGAACACGAGAAAACACAAATAGCATATAAATAAAAAAAGAATAAAAAATACACACAGTACTTTTAAATGTACCAAATGACATTGATTATGAGGGCCGGAACATTGAAGAGTACTTGTTGGCAGACTTGCGAATCACAGGTTTCTTTTACAGACTCTGAGCACATGCTGTCTCCTGTACATCATGTTTATAGACTCTCCATTCAAATCAGAGAGCTTCTAATTCTAGATTTCTACAGTAAATCTACAGTTTTCCGGTGGCAAAAGCCCCCTCCTGGAACTGAGGGATAAAGCTTTTGAAGTAAGCCCTGTAGGAGAGAGAAAACGAGAGTGAGATAAACAGAAAAGAAAGAGAAAGAGACACAACAACAGCAGTGTCATGTTGAAACTTACATGTGAATCACCCTGAACTCCTGACTATTAACTTGACAAATTACTAGAAAAACTATATTTTCTACTTAAAGACTACTTAATTTAACGTGTTAATATTTATAGTAATATTTAACTTTATAATGACAATTTTTAATGCTGGACCACAGAATTGGTATAAAGAATCATTAGATTATGCTGGTATTAATATTGACTAGTTTTTTTTGTATTTAGCATTGCTACAACACAACACTTATATATGTTCAAAAAGTAAGGAAAGACAGACTACAACCGATCATGCCAAATTACAGAAAAGACTAAATAAATGTCCATATAAGCTGGTAAAGTTGATAAGTGCATCTACATTTTTATTCTCTGCTTGATTAAAGCTAATCCAGAAAGCCAAAGGAAATGTTATCCAAGCAGAGATAAGATACAGTCCAAACACAAACAAAAGTAATGCATTATCTTTAACACTTATCACACTCAGGACAAAGAGTGCTTTCCAGCTATGAGGTGTGGCTGGGCAAAAAGTCCAAAGGTGAATGCTACACATTCCAGAAGCTTCCAGAAAACTCACTTTAACTGCATTCAGGTCACTATTATATATAAAGTGGAACCAAATGAGAGGAATACAATTTCACAGGGAGAAAACTATCGGTTGCTCTTTGTAAGGAGGATTCATTATTCATTTGCTCTTACTTGGCTCGCTTGGCCATCTCGTTGCCGTCCCAGCGCGGACTGTAGGGGTAAGATTTCTGCACCTGAGAGTAGAGCTGCCCACTGCTGGTGAAGTGATAGATAGACTGAAACGTGAGGGTGGGTTGATCTCGAGGGAAGTACAAAGGCAGGTCCACTACAAGAAGACAGCATGGAGAACAGCTCAAACACAGATCATCCATAACAGAAATGGTGAAGCATGAAAAATACCACCATGGAATAGTTATAGAAGTTCATATTTTCACAATATATAATGGCAACTTAGCCTCAGTGAAAATACGTGACTCTGGCTTCATTTCTGCAAAAACGTACAAATATATACAATTCAATGCAGTTTTTTTCCACAGTAAAAAAGCTCAAAGACTTCTAGAATCTAAAATGGCACGGTTGCTTCAGCAAATGCATTTTTATCTGCAATGGAGAAACAGATTATATCACCTATAGTGCCTTTTATGAATGTGTTACCGGAAATGTGCAGCAAAATGTACCTGGAACAAGTTTTTTTTCCAGAGTCACATATTTCCAATGACCCTGGGTTGCATAAAGGGGACATGTTTGTGTATCTCACCATGGACCAGGAAGCAGAAGTCTTTCCACATGAGCAGAAGGGTGAGCTTGGTAAACCCAACAGCATCATACTCTACCACACCCCTGTGTAGTCAAAATAGAGAAATATTCATACTTGATGATATTGCTGTATACAATATAAGATAACAAGGACAACTTGGCATATCCCTGTAATATTGCCATGATTGCCAATATCTGTACTATTAAAAACTTGACTTCAAAATGACTGACAAAGGAGTCAAACACAGTAACCCCAAAAAGTATTTGGACACTTAAGCTACAATTTTAATCATGTAATTATTTTGTCATCTAATGCAATGACATTCAAACATTTTTATGAGCCCAAATACTTTTTAGGGCCATGGTATCTTCTGGGCCATTAGCAGAGGATATTTAATATCATAATTGTAAAGAGAACAGCACTGAAGTACCATGAGATATGAATAATGCGTCGTCCTACTGCGTTTTTTAAATCAATGTGCTAGGTTGTGCCTCTTGCCAGACTGCGTTGTCTGACGACGTATTAAGGTGTGTTAATAAACTGGAGACATCTTGGTGCCTTGTGTATTAGAGTCCATTATAAAGTGGCTGTTTGTACTTGTTTATGAGATTAGAAGCAGACTTATCCTAAGTAATTAAACAAACAAAAAAAGGAATTAATGTTGGTAACTAATTTCTCATGATCACAGGGGTGTGGTGAGCAGCTATACTGGTTACCACTTCAGGTATAGACTTGCAAGGCCAGTTTTATTTATTCATTGTCTTGATTTGGAGGGTTTTATATCTCAAGTGTATCACATCACTTTTAGCTTTCTACTGGGTTAACACTTTATATACAAAAAACTAACAATGCATTTGAATTTGTACAATTCTAGATCACTACTGAAATTAGTAATGACGCTGTTAATTGATTAGGCTCCTTTTATGATAAATTGCTGGTGTTTCTCCTTTTTAAGTTGTTAAATGACTGTTAAATGAATATGGTTTACTCTAAATGTCACAGAGATAAATTAAGCAGTCTTTAAAGGGAAAAATTGACTCACATTCCAAAGTGACTGAGAAAAGCAGCAATGTATTCTCTCCTCTTGTGATATCCTTGAATGACATACTGAACCTGTGTTAAGAAAAAAAGCAATACAGAATCAACTGACAGTGTATCGTATAACAAAATAAATGCAGCTGAAAAAATAAAGTCACTGCACATCAGAAACTTTTTTACAATGTAAAAAATCTGAACAGAATTGAGATTACTACTCTAAAAAATGCTGGGTTAAATACAACCCAGTGCTGGGTAAAATAGGGACAAACCCAGCAATTGGGTTGTTTTGACCCAGCGTTTGGGTTAAATGTTTAACCCAACCTTCTGGGTAGTAACCCAACCACTGAGTCAAAACCCAATTGCTGGGTTTGTCCCTATTTAACCCAGCATATTTTAGAGTGTACCTTGCAAGAAGATCGACACTGTTATTCAACTGACTGAAAATACAATTTCAGAACTGACTTGACGGAGTAAAGTCACGAATAGTCTGTAGAGCTGCTTTACAGCTGAAGTTGAATAAGTTCCGTAATTTATGAATTTTACAACATTAACGAGCCATTCACACAAAACACGTTATTGCTTTGAAAACAGTGAAGTGCAGAAAAAAGCAAAGCCTCAAGATGTGGTCTTTAAAATCTGAACTTACTTTAACGTCAGTGCTGTGTTTCTTGCTGTGCGCAAGAGACACAGCAAAAGACGCAAGACATTGAGTGCAACGGTGGAAATGGAAAAGCACGCTCTGTTTGAACGGCCCCTAGCATTATTGGTGTTTTCCTGTTTATTAACATGAAGCTTTTTTTAAACAATCTGTATTTTATAAAATGCTTTATAAATAAATGTGACTTGACCTGACATTGTCTGAAGAACATATTTGCCTGAGCAAGTGATATGAGCAAGATCTGAATGAGCAGGTACATTAACCATTAGGCCAGGACACTATCTGTGCTGTCTTATGACAAGAATCACTTTTCAAATTCAACAATTTCTACTAGAATTAAAAAAAACAACTGTATTTCATAATCACTTACACATGATGCTTTTTTTGTGTGAAAGGGTGGTGATATATGGAGCTCACACTGTATCTAGGGTTCTACACTACATTTTTAGCAAGAAAAAAAAAGTCTGCTTGCAAGTCTTTGCTTTCATGCCTTGTTTATGAGATTCAGCATCCAGGAAAGGTGTTTGCCTAACCAGTGTTTGTTACCCTGCGTGACTTGTGGCATGGCTTGTGGCAGTCAGAGAGAGCCATAGCTCTGACCTCCACTGGATGCAGGTGAAAGACCCTCAGGTCCCGAACTGCTTGATGGTGACCTACACTCACTGACCTCTTAGATGTACATAAATAACCCCGAATTTAACATATGTTCTGGCAGACTGCAGTTCCCTAACTGTATGGCTGAACATTTTGGTGGTTTAATGCCAATATTCCATTTGTCACCACAAACCATGGTGACCAATTGTTGATCAATCTTATGCTATAGAGCAGGGGTGCCCAAACTCGGTCCTGGAGGGCCGGTGTCCTGAAGAGTTTAGCTCCAACCCCAATTAAACACACCTGAACCAGCTAATCAAGCTCTTACTAGGCATACTAGAAACTTCCAGGCAGGTGTGTTGAGGCAAGTTGGAGCTAAACTCTGCAGGACACTGGTCCTCCAGGACCGAGTTTTGGCACCCCTGTTATAGAGGAAAATGCTAGAATATGTGAAAGCAACAACAGTTTTTTTGTTAAGTTGATGTAAGCATTTGTATTAGAGCCCTGCATTTCAGCCCGGGCCCGACGGCCCCGACTTTTTTACGCCCCTAGGGCTGGGCTTCGGGACAATTTTCACGTCATAGTTTCACGTCAATTTTCAAGCGGGCCGGGCATCGGGCTTCTTGTTTCAGGCTTCTCATTATTTTTATATTTTAGACATCTATCAATTAGTGATGAACATTTTTTTTTCGGACTCGGGCCGGTAATTCTGAGATCTGTCCGGACCAATGTCTGGCTAGGGCCTATATTGAGGCCCGTGCAGGGCTCTAATTTGTATGTCTCTGGAATCTCTTGCACTGATTAAATTAGCAGAGGTTAGAATCATACACTCTAAAAAAATGCTGGGTTAAATATAACCCAGCGTTGGGTTAAAAAGGGACAAACCCAGCTATTGGGTTGTTTTGAACCCAAAACAACCCAACCCAAATTCAACCCAGTGCTGGGTAAAATAGGGACAAACCCAGCAATTGGGCTGTTTTGACCCAGCGGTCAAAACAACCCAATTGCTGGGTTTGTCCCCATTTTACCCAGCACTGGGTTGTATTTAACCCAGCATTTTTTTAGAGTGTACAGTTTGGCTAAAACCCATATGTTTCTAATAAAGGTACAAGCCAAATGGCGAGACTCTACTAATTTTGGGGGGCATTTTGACACACTAGTACAGATATGGAATTATTTGTGGAATGAGAGGTGAAAATGAATTTAAGACATAAAAGCCAGGTTCAAACCTGCAGTTACTATGTGAGCACCAAGGCTTGTCATTGTTTACATTAGTTTTTTTTAGTTATACTATTTTTCACAACTTCTTCTTTTAGTCAAAGTTTTTAGTCTTTTGACAAAATTATCCATTAAATTTTGTTATTAATGTTATTCAATTAAACTTTTTTACTTCAACTTTTTGTCATGATCCTTGCCTGTGTTCCCATCTTGGTCTTTCAAGACAAGTACTCTCATTTTAAATTGTACTTCCCCAGTGTTTCTGTGCTCTCCTTCTGTGTTCAGTGTCTCCCTTGTTCCTTTGCCTACCTTGTTTGTTTTCCCTATTAGGTGTCATGGTAATTCATTAGCTTGTTACCCTTAAACCCGTGTATAATATATACACCACTGTGTTTCTTTGTTCATTTGTCAGGTTTTGTTTCTTGTAGATGCTTGTATCATATGTTCCTGATTTGCTCCAGTTCCGTGTTATCTTGGTTTACTCATGCTATGCTTTATTCCATTTTGTTATTAAACCTACTCTGCATCAGGATCCGCCTCATCAATTTAACAATTTAACATCTTTTGTTTTTACCGACAATAGCAATGTAGTTGACGAAAAAGTGCAAAATTGAACAACATTTCATTCATTAATTTAAAAGTATCAACATTCAACAAAAATTTTCACATTTTGGCTTGTCAAAACAGTACTCAAAAATGATAGGAAGAGACATGGTGAGCACTGTACACATTACACAACAAGAGCTGGAATCAATCAGCCATTCTTTTTATGGTGGGGGGGTGTATGAAACACACCCTCCTCATCGATTAGGCCAGATTCTCACAATAAACGATTTCGCATGTTGTGCAAATTTTTAAACAGATGATGGAAAAAGTTCCTTGACTTTTCAGCACTGATCTATTCGATTAGATTTTATATCACTCAATACAGTGTTTTTCACATGTGAGATCAAGAGAAGAGAAGCTACAGTAGATGTTGGTGTGTATGATGTGTGACGTAAGAATCAATGCTGATCTCTGTTTTTTGACTCACATCATAAAAAACCATTATGCAGCTCAATGCAGATCAGGCACGCACTCTGAACACATCACACACACACACACAAAAACACACACACACACACACACACACACACACACACACACAAACAAACACAAACACACACACACAAACTTGTTCTTTTTGTTTCTCAAAGCCTTGATTGTTTAGAGGAGGTGTGTCAGGAACTTTGGATCAGTGAACTCTACACCCACGCATTGAGTGTGGGAGATGCTGACAGGTGAGATCAGTGATCACAGAACATGCTTTATGGCAAAAGTTCAGAGTCCAGCTTCCGGGGACTGTGTGCTCATTCTGGAATAGAAAATACCATTCATAACAGGTTTTACTACCGCAGATGTGATCTGTCATAATAGTGTCACTTTCACAAACATGACATGGGTCATGAAACCTGCACCATATCTGATCTGAGAGCTGCAGCAGAGTTGAAAATTATCAGTGAATAATGGTTTAAATTTTGGTTTGTCACCAAACATACTACAGAATGCTGCTGTGATGAGAGAAAGCATATTTTTTGTATGGCTCTCGGTCACGGGGTGCCCATCATTGGCATCACCGTGGTACCCTCAGCAAAAACGCAATGCTATTATTAATGAAGCTCTGTGACCAACACGTTTATGATTCTTAAACATTTTGTTCATCATGAATAACAAATTAACACAACTTTTTTTTGAATTTTGGAGCCTAAATACAATCTGCAAAAGTAAAAAAGCTAAACAGGCTTATAAAAGAAGTACATGACGGTCTCATGACTTCAACGTCACTAAGCTTCCAACAACACTTTCAGTATTTATTTAAAAACCATTTACCTTGAAAGTTTGATTAGAATCGTTGGCAAGAGCATGAACATAAATGCAAACGGGCTGTAAAAGCAGACTAGTGAGAAGATTAGTTTTCCTGTTTGGTGTGATGATGTTTAATGACCCCAAAAACCTCTGAATCAGTACACTACACTGCAAGCACTGGAGTAGATATAAGCACTCTGGCCCCCTACCGACAGAGACATTCTCGTCGTCTCTACACCATCTATTGTGGTGAAGGTTCTAATACACACAAATGGGGAGTCCTGTGAACTAAACTGGAAATAGCGTGTGGGCGAGTTAGACACAAGCACCCTCATAGGTGTTTCCAAGTTCAGTGACTCTTGTGTGACCCTAGTCTTCCTTCATGAGGGGTGTTTCCTGAGTCTACACCTGGGGGCCACTGGTGGGGCATGAAGTGGAAGATAGGAAGGGTTGATTATTCATGCTGTCTGTGTGGATATGAGTAGTGGGGCTGAACTGAAGTAGAGATGTCAGGGGAAAGGAATGTCAGTCACTCCTCAGGCTAGTGACAGTCACATTTTCTCCATCTTATTTCCGCTTGTCATAAGGCCTTGTCTAAACTGATCAGAAATGTACATAAACAAATAAAAACACATGCATGCGAATTCATACAAGCGCATCAACTTTAACATCCGTACACATCATTGTGTACTATAAACAAACCCACACTTCACTGATAGTGTAACCTAACTGATTACATTATTATAGTAATTAAATGAAGGAGCACACACACACACACACACACACAAAGTAAGGATTATTCTTTACCTTGTTTGTGAGTAATTGGCACACTTGAGGCACATAGTCAATGAGGCAGCCTCCACTGGGGAATGCTGGGATATGTAATGCCGAAGATCCTCCAAGTGCACTAAGAGAGAAAGAGGAAGAAATAAAAGAATACAAATTTTTTTTTTTGAATACAGTCCTACATGCCTTAAAAGGAATAACATCATTGACAGTTCCTTTATCTCATATAGCAATATCAGTGTTTTTGGAGGTCAACGTTCGGTGAAACCGTAGAGCAGCTGATCTTCGAGCATCACTCCCTACATACTCCTCTGTTTTCAGTTTGGGGATTCTAGAGTACTTCATTAGTGTGCAGAACATGGAACAGCATTTCCACCCATTTCCATAATTATACAACACATCTTTATAACTACTATTTTTCACATTTTATAATATTAATCAAAACTATGAACTAACAAATGGAATGGAAATGGAAAAAAATACAAATAGACAGGATTCTAAGAGAACACTGGAACTTGCCAGATCAATGAAGTTCATGGAAAATATGATGTAGATGTGGAAAAAAGAATGTCTATTAATGGCTTGGTTTGGTTTTTTAGATGCTTATTTTTGCCTGGATAGTCCTTTTACAAACAGCTGAAAAAATAAGGGGAACGATCTCTAAATAGAATATGAAGGAAGATTACAATACACTCTAGTTAAAAAGGGAGAGGAACAAGGAAACCTTTCAGATATTCTGTCTAGTCTCTGAATATATGAAGAGTAGCAACTAGAATCCTCTGTCAGTTGGGTTTAGATCAACAATGCCCCTGACTGACAGAAAGATTACCTTTTGCTGAAACAGTCTTTGGCAATATACAAGCATGGAAATGTCATTCACGTCCATCAAGCCCCTGAAGTATATTCATGGACTGTTTAAAGATGTTAATGCACAGACGTGTTATTTATTAACTGCAGAAACAGGAAATGAAGAGGGACGCCACTCAAATGCTATTCAGCTGTCAATTCACCATCGGGCTCAGTCAAAACTCAATGATGTTGCTGTGCTACAATAACAATAGAGCAGCATCTCCATGGAGATACAGCTTGATTCTGATGTGTGTGATGCTTTCCTGTGCAAAAATTGCTTAAGGTGTTCTGTGTGGTTGTCAGTGTGTTGCTTCGTGGTTACTAGGGCTTTCAGAGTGGTTGCTAGGCTGTTAGTAAATGACACCACTTATATTATGCTTTGTTCCAGCATCTACAGGTTGTGTAACACCAGCAGACATAAGCACCCCAGAGTAGATGAGAATTTGCCTGTTGGAATAGGATAGGCTTATGGGGATATTTGTTTAATAGCTATTTGAAGCAACCAAGAAAAATTTCAGCCGGCGATATTTTTAGGGAAGATTATGGAATTACAACCTTGAACTGAAGTTGTCAAAGAATATTCTGTTCTGACTTGCTTGAGGAGATATTATAGGGATTCACTGAAGCCAACAGACAAAAATATGCAACAAGCTATGTAAAATAAATATTATGAGAATGGTATTATATCTAATATATCTTGAATATAGTCACAGGTCAACTAAAAGATGCTTTAAAGTAGTAGTTCACTTCCAGAATGAAAATTCTGTCATCATTTACTCACCCTCCACTTGTTTCAAACCTGTATGAGTTTCTTTCTTCTGTTGAACGCAAAAGAAGATATTTTGAAAAATGGTAGTATCCGAACAGTTGATGAGCACCACTGACTTCCATAGTAGGAAAAAAAAAATACTATGGAAGTCAATGGTGCCCATCAACTGTTCGGATACTAACATTTTTCAAAATATCTTCTTTTGTGTTCAACAGAATTTGAGAAACTCATACAGGTTTGGAACAAGTGGAACGTGAGTAAATGACAGAATTTTCATTCTGGAAGTGAACCACTCCTATTAGGCAGGGATGGACTCAATTTGCCCAACCCTGCTTTAAGGCATTAAGCACAGCAAATTACTTTCACAATATCGAAAGACTTTTTATACTATATTATACTTGATTTTACAAAACTTTTTTTTTTGTACACCATCATTCAAAAGATTTTTTTTAAATGAATTAATATTTTCACTCACATTCACACACATTCATTTGATCAAGATTGACAGTAAAGACATCTATTATATATAATCCTGATTTTCAGGTTTCTTTTGTGTTTTTCAGAATGTTATTGGGCTTGTGAATAGACCCACGCTGTTACACGAACACCAGAACAAAGAGCAGAACCGAATAAACAACAGCCAGAGACAAATGAGAAAACATGCAAACAAACAGCACAATAATACAAAGCACAACCAACAAATAGCTGTCTTCCAAGACAGAAACTAAATCAAAAACAGAAGCGAGAAAAAAAGAGTGTTTGGTAGAGTTCGCAGTGCTGTCAAACTATAGAATGTGTAGGTGTCCATCTCGCACCATCACATGTTGAAGGAGATGCTAAGTCCACTGTCAAACTCAGTGAGCACCTCACAGTCATAATAACACAGCCTGCTGTGTGGGAGTAGAGAGTGGCCATCACTGCAAGAGCGATACGCCGAGTAAACCTAGATGTGTGGATTCAGAGAAAGAAAGACAGAGACAGAGATAGAGAGAAGGATTCCTGGGAGGGTTTTATTTCACTCAGCTCAGGCAGGCTGAGAGCGTCCTCTCTCTTGCTCTTCTCTTTCAAGTCCCACTCACTCTCTCTCTGGTTCTGTGACGGGGCCGCAGGGACAGCCGCATGATTGGCTGGCTGGAGGGGATGCGTTCTGTGCCAGCCAGGATGAGAGCTGAAGCAGGGGATTCCTCACATGTGCTGGGTTAGTTTAAAGAAATTGTTCAACCAAAATGAAAATTCTGTCATCATATACCTACCCTCAAGTTGTTCCAAACCTGTACAAACTACTTTCTGTGAAAACAAAAGGAGAAATGTCCTGGCCCAACCCATCATGCTCCAAAATAGGACCACTAAGCACTAAACCACTAAGTTATCCATATGACGTGTGTATTACATTACTGTTATTTTTTTATTTATTTTATTTTTTATTTTTTAAAGACATATGATAGCTTTGTATGAGGATACCTCAAATTTGGTGGTTATTTCCTGAAAATTTCTCCTGGACAATCAAACTTTTAATTGGTCATGTCACATAAAAACCAATGCAGATCCAACACAATTTAATGGCAATTTCTATTTTATGTTTTGGCAAATTGGTGGTTAATTCATATTAATTCACACATTCATAAATTTTTGTATGATCTGCTTAAGCCCCAGTTATGAAGGTGGTAGGAATTAATGTGAATTCATATGAAATTACCACCATGTAAAATTGTTAGATTTTCCAGTGAGATTGGGTTGGCAGATCTACATATAAAAAGTCAAACTTGCTGCAGAAGGTCTTTACATAGCATATTTTAAATTACCCAAATGCGAATAAGATTTGAGGATGCAGTGGGAGGAAAAGTAACTGAATAAAACTTATATTTCAATCTGTTTCTCATAAACATTAAATCAAGCTATCATATGGCTTCAGAAGACTTGAAATATAGTGCACGAGTTGCTTTCATTGTACGAAAAGAAGCATGAACATTCTGCCTTTCTTTTTGCTTTCCACAGAAAAATGTCAGAACAAGACGAGACTAATGTCACATGATTAATAATTTTCATTTTTGTAGTAGTTAGTTATATATATTTTTTCAAAATCAAAAATATCTTCGTTTGTGTTCCATAGAAGAATGAAATGCATACAAGTTTGGAATTGGCATGAGGGTGAGTAAATAATGACAATTTTTTGGTTAGAACATCCCTTTAGTACCTATAGCAACACTATATAGATTATGCTGAAGTTGAGTCTACAGACATGATGCCTAGTACCAATGGTAAACACCACAACCTACTAGCAGCACAAGAAGTGTAAACACCACCCACACACAAACAAACAGTGAGACCAGGGCAACTAGGTGAGCCCCAGAGACAGATGCTCAGTGAAGACTCTCCTGGATGGCCATCGGGACAAGACCACAGGAGCCAGTTGTGTCCTCTGCACAATGTGACTTTGCTGCAGCCTGGAATTAAACCACACTATGCTGGTTTCGTCTGGCCAGGGGAGAACTGACCCCCGACTGAGCCTGGTTTCTCCCTAGGTTTTTTCTCCATTCTGTCACCGAGGAGTTTTGGTTCCTTGCCGCTGTCGACTCTGGCTTGCTTAGTTGGGGACACCCACTTAAAGGGTTAGTTCACCCAGAAATGAAAAATCTGTCATTAATTACTCACCCTCATGTCCAAACCCATAAGACTTTTGTTCATATTCGGAACACAAATTAAGATAATTTTTAATGAAATCTGAGAGCTTTCTAACCCTCCATAGACCAATACAACCTGAAATGTTCCAAGTCCAGAGACAGCACTGAAGCAGTAAAATAATTCATGTGTGACTCAGGGTGTCAATCGTAATTTTACGAAGCACGAGAATGCGTTTTGTTCCAAAGACAAAAAAAACGACTTTAAATTCAAACAATTCGTCTCCTCCGCATTCACCCCGTAGCGCCATTTGGCGAGTAGCCGCTGGACATAACAACGTTATTTCTCACAAAAAAGTATTCTCGTAGTTTCGTAAAATTACGGTTGACACAGCTGACACATAAACAGCATACGTTGTTTACGTCCAGCGGATACTCTCCAAAATGGCGCTACGGGGTTTATTGCGGAGAGACGAATTTTATAAAGTTCCAAAGAGTATTCTCGTAGCTTCGTAAAATTACGGTTGAATCCCTGATGTCACACATGGATTATTTTAAAGATCTCCTTACTACGTTTCTGGACCTTGAACGTATCAGTTGCATTGCTTTGCTAGCAGGTCATAACAGCTCGCATAGTTCACCCAAAAATCTTAATTTGTGTTCCGAAGATGAACGAAGGTCTTACGGGTTAGAAACGACACGAGGGTGAGTAATTAATGACAGAATTTTCATTTTTGGTTGAACTATCCTTTTAATTTCCAGCGATATCGTCAACTTGATTGCATAGATACTATTTAAACTAAACTGATCTGGATGATGAAATCACTGAATTCAATGATGAACTGCCTTGAACTGAAAATTGAGAGTTTATTATCATTTTGCATTATTGACACACTATTTTCCTAATTAATGCAGTACAGTTGCTTTGACAAAATCTGTATTGTTAAAAGCGCTATATAAATAAAGGTGACTTGACTTGACACATACACACACAAATACCATCAGCACAAGAAATGTCCAATACAAATTCAACTCAAATCAGGTACAAGTCTGATAAACATCCACCCACTCATGAAAAAAAAAACATCTAATCTGTTTACAATGTGTGTATTAGTATCTGTGCAAAAAGTCAGAAAAGTGGGCTTCAGAAACACTGTGCTGCTGTTCTAGCATTCATTATTTTTCAGGTATGTCCTCAGGAGGCCCGTTTCCAAATTTCCAGTGTTGCTTTGTCCCCCTGGCTCTACCTTTGTAAAAAAACACAAAAAAACACACACACATATACACCCATCCCGTCTCTTCTCCTAAGTCGCCCTAGTCTGAGCTGTTAACGTGCATGCATGGAGGCAAGGTCAACCCTGTGCGCTCCTGTATTATCCAAACCCCTGTAATATAACGGGGTGGAGAGAGTGTGGCCATGACAGATAGAAGCTGACATGGCTGGAGAGCAAACAAACAGGCTTGTTCCTCCTCCTCCTCCCCTCTCGCTACGCTGATTTGAGTGGATGTAGGACAGCACAGAGAGTGAAAGACAAAAAAACAATTTATCAGGCTCCCAGAGGCTGGCATTAGCAGACCTTGCCCACTGAGATCTATCTGTTGTGAAGTCACACTGAAGTTTCCTCCATTCCTTCTGAGAAGTGACCTTGTGTTCTAGATACGGCAGAGGGTAGAGGGAAATGTTGGGCTAACTACGGCCATTTTTTCAAATTTCATGTTTGACAAAGTAGATTACAACTTTATTCCTCCATTTTTGACTACATATAAAATATTTTAGCTAAATGATCAATCATAATTTATTGATGAAACCTCTGCTGATACAGATCTGGCTTAAAAGAGCACAATAACAGGGTTCCAGAAGTTAAAAGCCCTTTTTTTCCCATAGAAACTCTGATTGTGAGTTAGAATGTATGAGCTTTTCAGTACAGACATACTATGAGCTCTGAGGGTGAAATGGAGAAAATAAATGGGTGAAAACACTTCAAGCACCAAGGCCATTTAAAAAAGCCGCTGTTCACTGTTGCGCTCCCTGCATGCAGGGGCAGGGAACAGAAGACATAATTCTCGGTTTTGTATTGTCAGGATGTTGATCATCTGTAAATCCCTAAACAGTTGTAGTAAGGTCACATGAAATGAATAAAGCAGGAGTGGAGTACCACTATTTATGAACATGTTCCACTGCTCATTTATGGTGCACAAGATCAAATTAATTCCAGGTTGTATTGCACAAATGTTGAACAGGTGGGAAGAGCTTTGTTTTGTACACCAACTGAAAACAGTCAGTAATGTCATGCGTTTCTGTTTTCGTGGTTATCTCCTCGTCATGTTTCTGCAAGTCACATCAATTACTGAACCCTTTAATAACGGCTCTCGTCCTTGCGTAAACAGAACAACTTTTTTTACTGACTGATTCTCAATTCCTCCAGGATTTCAGGAAGTAAACAGCAGAAGAGGAAGTGCTGCCTTTAGTTCATTTACTCAAGTTGGCGGTTGGATAAGGTGTGTCATGAGTCGTGTGCTTAAATCTCTTAAATAACAGCACTTAAAGATCTGGAAAGCAATTTTCACAGTCGTGTATTAATAACTTTCTGAAAAATGTGATGTTTTGAATGTGATATTAATTATGTTTATAGAGCTTTATCTTGTATGTTTACATCAAAAGCAAGTATATGTGCTTTTTAGACAGTTAGCTGTGAGGCCTTCTAGTGTACTTCTAAAAGATAAAACAACAAAAGTCATTATGAAATCAAAATTGAAAATTGCTCAATTGAATATTGCAATGTTTATTATTAAAGGTTTGTCTGTTCAATCATGATTTTTTTTCTTGTCAATCGCAGAAATAGCAAATGACAATGATCCAGCGATCAATTCCTGGTGGACAAAATCAAGTCCCACCCTACATTTTTCTTCTAAGGCCACATTTACTACTACTACTAACAATGAAATTATTATTAGCAGATACAAGAATTTAAGATTTACAGTTTTTCTTGTCCATGAAATGGGGTGAACTTTTTAGGGAAATAAAATGTTAGAATGGGAATGTCCACCCCTGAAATACAATGTACCACACAGTTAGCAGCATTTCATGTTTTTACTGGCAATTAAAAAGGGACTAGTCCTTTAATATATCCTGCCTCAATCTCCTGAGCTTCTTTAACATTACACGTTTGTATGACCTGGGGAAATTAATTTTCACTTGAATGGAATAGGGTGAAGTCACTCACTGCTCAATGCTGGGTGACAGGTAGAGTTTTGGAAAGACCTGTGTGGCTTCAGCATCTTCGAAGCTAACAGACAGAAGCGCCACATCTTCTCCTGGATCCAGTGCTGTGTCCTGAGAGAGGAATAAAGAAAAATACATATTTAGAAATTGTTATATTATAGACTATATAGGCAATCAAATATGTGGTTGGCAAGATATTACAAAACAAGTGTGTGCATGCTTATCATTGTGCATGATTATCAGCATTGGGCAGCATCTGAGTCTGCTTGGCTGATGAACAGACATCCAAACATCAGAAGGCACTTTTTTAAAGATAAATAATAGGTCAAATAAATGTAGATACTGTATGTCTCATAAGTTTTTGTATCATAGAATAGGAATTATATTGAATATCTTTCTAGATTTGTGGTTAACTGGTGGGCGGCGAATGTTTGATTGTGGACAACAGATCAGATTAAATATAATTTATATAAGGTATTGCACATGTATCAAAGTTTAGATAAAAAGTCTTGGAAATTGCTATGACATGTTTTAATATTTGAATTGGCACCACCCACGTAATGATATGTGACCCTGGACCACAAAACCAGTCATAAGGGTCAATTTTGGAAATTGAGATTAAGCTTTCCATTGATGTATGGTTTGTTAGGATAGGACAATATTTGGCCGAGATACAACTATTTGAACATCTGGAATCTGAGGGTGCAAAAAAATCTAAATATTAAGAAAATTGCCTTTAAAGTTGTCCAAATGAAGTTGTTAGCAATGCATATTACTAATCAAAAATTAAGTTTTGATATATTTATGGTAGGAAATTTACAAAATATTTTCATGGAACATGATCTTTACTTAATATCCTAATGATTTTTGGCATAAAAGAAAAATCGATAATTTTGACCCATACAATGTTTTTTTTGGCTTATGCTAAAAATATACTCAAGCGACTTAAGACTGTAAGGTTTTGTGGTCCAGGGTCACATATGTAATACGAATTATATGTTTAGAAAGACAACAGCAAATGGGGATATTTTAATTTTTTGGTTCTGCCTTAAAATGCATGAACACACCATTCAGGATAAAGACCCTGAGGCAAATCAATGCATTGGGTAACACTGAAGGCCTTTAGCTAGCAGACAGACCAGCTCGGCTGGTGCTGAGCAACTTCTCATTTGAAGGTGGTGTACGATTTTGGCAGGAAAAGACTACAACCAGAACTCATGCTGCATTAGCTTTAGCTTCAGCAATGGCCACATCTGCCAGTCTTCAGCTTATCACATCACAAGGTTCCGCAGGGATCTAGATGATACTTTCTTTTCCGGTGCTGTCTGAGCCCAGTTTTCTTACAGCTAGGCCCTGGTGTACGTCATTAGCACTATGAGGGCTCTAATCAAATGTCTTTCAGTCAGTTTGAACTCATCCATTTGTGATAATTGCTGCTTGCTGTGTAACCTCTGCTCCCATTAGAGTGAGCCGTGTGTGTTGGATATGTGACGTTACCAGTTAGAGGGGACATGTGTGGGATAAGCTAACGCATAACTCAATGAGGCACATTGAGGTCTGGGGAGAAACAGAGAGCTCAACCTTGATGAATGTGAATGGGACATATTCAGCTATGGCTCGACAGTCATATTTGATGTTATAGCAAAATGTTTCTCTCAACATTCTGATGCTGCCTATGCCACTAGGAGCAGCATTTGGAATAATATGTAAATATTAACGATATGTAAATACATTGTATGTATCACTCTACAGTTTCAGACACATACCAATAATTGATATTAAGCTTTTGGCTTGAGTACATTATCAAACTTCTAATAATGTGTTGCTAATATTACACAACAACCTTTTAAAAATCAACATCCTTAGGTTTACCCTTAAACTCTTTGCTAATGATATCAAAAGCCCCACCTCGGTGATGGGATTGGTTACATGCTTGTGACTGTATGAAACGGGCTGTTTCAAACCACATTTTGAGTCCTTTGTACACTGGCAGAAAATGCTCAACAATGGTGCTGACTGTTGAATGTGCACATGGTTTGTCTTTAACCATATTAAAAACACAAGACAGACATGTAAACAATATTAAAAACAAGTTTTTAAAGCAAGTAGCTTTACAGTATTAAACAGTCAGTGTGGATGTCAATTAAAATGTCAATTTCAGTTTCTAGTGTGTTTGTTTTTACTTGCATCTGACCTCGACGGACTGAACAGAAGAACTGGACTGAACAAATTAAACATAGAACATTTCCATGTCAAAGAAGGTGGAGACCCAGAACACAGTTCAAGTTCAGGTGTTTACCAGCCTTTTCCAGAAAGTTCTAGAGCTCCCAAAACAAACTCCAAATCAAACTTCATTTTAGCCTGATTTTGTTTGGAATGACGTCACACCAGTTTGTTCTTTGATTTCACTTGAAGTATTCACATTGTATAATCTTATAGTAAAGAGCATAGCAATACATGTTACATTGTGTTATGTAAGCTCCTTTCTCATCAATATGCACTACTGTGAATTGGAAATATTGGACAGTAGATTTCAGAGACCTTTGAAATGAATGTACCCTCAAGGGCTGATAATGGAACAATCCAAATAGATACGCTTCAGATCATTTACGATCGTCCATGACTCACAAATTCATCAAGAAAGTTTGACTTCATTACTAAGTAGTGCTGGGCGGTATACCGGTTCATACCTAATACCGGTGTTTATTTTTGTTATGATATGAATTTTTTAAATACCGCAATACCGGTGTATGTCACTTAAGCAACGTTCGGAATGCGACACTGTTTGAAAGGGGTCCCTTTTCACTGTTGCACTGTGGTGAGGGCACAGCTGTACGTGTTACTAAGCGTGAAAGTTCCGAAACTGAAGCTGTAGAACTAATAGAACGTGATGACACAGAAGAACTCATCCACAATATCCACACTGACCGCCACAAATATCCACCGCCCCCTGCCATCAGCTCCCGCGTCTCACACACACGAGCGCGACTTTAGCACTAGATTTAGCAACTTTCAGACCCTTTTAGTGGATTTTTTCCATAGAATATTCATACTGACAAACCTAGCGACTTTTTTTGGATAAACCTTAGCTATGGTTCAGTTGGAAGATTTCGCCAGTGCTGTCCCGCGAGCGCGAGGTCTGACTTTCCCGGAGAAGTGTCACCTCTCTCGGCGTCTGTTCTGTGTAGTGAGCGGCAGAGATGCAGTGCATTCAGTTGGCCGCACCGCAACCGACTCGTCAATAAATGAGTACAAAACAGCGTTTCCTAGCACCTGTCGCTTACTGATTGTTTGGAATTATAAATATGAGCGTAGTTCGTCTGTTAATATCACATGCACTTTTTTGTTTGTTGTTTTTTTTTGTTTGTTACTCAGATGCAGGCAGTGCGCTGCATGTGACAAAAAAGTAATATAGCCAAAACATCCGCATAGCCGCTCTTTAGTGTAGATGCATGTTGATTTTATCAGACGATGCCGCGATTATAAATGAGAGTGACTCCTGGTTAACATGTATTAAAAGGGGTCGTGTTTAGTCACTATTTAGTGTGGTATTTTTTGACAATATTCACTCATCATGACAGTAAAATTGTGTATTCTAAGTCAATATACTGCAGTATTCCTCTCTCAATCAGTAGAAAATATGGTTATCACCCGGTCATGCATGAAAAAAAAAATACCTTCATGTACCGTGAAACCGGTATAATTTTGCGTATATAAAATATCGTGAAATATTTTTTTGGTCATACCGCCCAGCACTAGAGTAAGATGGATTTGAAAATTGGTTTGAAATGTTTTATTAGCTGTACAGACCTTCTGGGGCTAGAAAACAAAATTTTCAGTGGAAAAAAAGGGGTTCACAATTCAGTCAGCAGAATTATGGGGTTGCTGTTGAAAAGCATCTATTTGATGAAGCTCTGAGGGCAAACGTGTGAATCTGTATGAAATCAGGAGGAACAAAATGTCAAGCGCAAAGCTGATGGCTACCCTTGTCATCTGTCTCTTCTTGCTCTTCATCAGCAACCAACATACGACACATACCTGGGCTTGGGTGGGGGTTTGGTGGTTTGGGGGACATCTAAATCCCAAGGTGTTGCTTGATTTAATCAGCTTGCATCAGTAGAGTACTATGGTATGACCCATGCATTCCCAGAGAAATTCATTCTTGCTGATGGGCATTTGTGGGATTGTTAGGTTATGGCTGGCACAAGAAAGAGGAGATGGAGAGTAAATATTTTTTTGTGTGACTGGTATTTGCATTTCTAGGGAATTTAATAAAGTAGTTAGCAACGAAAGGCTGTGCAATAAACTGATTATTACAGTTAAATCTGTTGTTATAGGCATGTCAACAGAAATATGATAAAAGACAGACTTTTAATTAATATATTTTGAATAATAAAAATATACAATTCTTTCAGCGAGTAAATAGGCTATCCAGGCGGTTAATAGTGAGCAAATACTGTGTATAAACTAGTTGGCCATTTTACAACTTTGAATGTGTCTCAAATCTATTTATCCTTCTTATAATAACAAATATGATGCTTCAATGACAACAATGACAACAACAAGCAGCTCTGGTATTCCTTATGTTAATGGAAAACAGTTAAAAAATATACCAGATCAAACAGTTCTCCGCTTCTTTTTGGACACAACTAGTTGAAAAGGAAGTATTGAGAAAGAAGTTACGCACAATTTAAAAGTCAACAGCAGTGCAAGGAAGCAGCCTATTGTCTTTAGCATTAAGTCATTTTAAATCTGCTTGAGAAAACAATGCAGTTCTAACTTGTTTTGTTCAGAAAGCATCTGCCAATGAATGCTAAATGAGTGAATGAATGTCGCATTTGCTCTAGGCAAGGAAGACAGCAGAAAAAGGACTGGGATGATTACTAAAGGTTGCTTAAAAACCCCCCAAAAAGTCTAAATTCAAAATAATTCAGAATTCAGATTCAAATTATGATTGAGAGACATACAAATAAATGTTCCTTAAAAGCCTAATGTATAATATTTGATACATTTTAACATTATTTTTCTGTAAATGATGTATGGATAATCAAGAAAACAAAGTTGCTTCAGTCCAGTAAGTGTTCCTCTTGAAATATTACTAACAATATCAAAGATATTCTTACGTTTACTTGTATAAAAAAGACACATGTACCATGACCTGATGGTGGACATTTTTACAATTATACTAAAAGACATTTTACTTGCTAAAAAGTATAAACGATCAATTGACATCAAAAAACGTATAATAAACTTCCATATTTTAACATTACAAATCTTATAAATACTATATTAAAGACAGTTTTACATACATTGTGACTTATACTTGTATGACATCCGTGACTAAAGTCTTTTAGAAATGTTCTGTTTCTAAAATAAATCTTCAGTAGGTTTCAAGAACACTTATTAATCTATGTATAAAGAGCAGCTTTGCTGTGGAAGTCTGTGCTTTGGGCGAAATGCTACTTAAATAAGAATAAAGGTGCATCATTAAAACATGCTCTTAAAGGTTCTTGGTAAAGAACTAATGAAGACAACAGTGATGACTAATGAGTGTTTTGAGCGACCCTTCCTCCGGGACAGTAAGAGAGGGAGAATTGTGCACTCCCTACCTCCTGTTTAAACCAGTGAGTCAGGGTCAAGGAGTCGGGGGTAGGGCACGGGGCTCAAGGGTGCCCCGGGTAAGACACCTCACGTGGGCGCCCGCTCTGTTTTCTTTTATGACCTCCCCTCGGGTGCTTGCCATACTGTGTGATGTGACATCGTAGAGATGTGACAGCTGTCTCCAAGCCAAAAGCTGTCTAAAACCAAAACTCGAGGTGAAGTTGATTTGCTTGGCCCCACTATAGGAATAGACGGGACTGAATTGCTCAATGTTTTCTGTGCCATCTCATAAGGGGAAAGCACAGAGACATTAGTGGTCAACTACAACCATGACCTTGAAGAACAGGTGCTTTCCCACACTCTAAAAAATAAAGGTTTCAAAATGGGTTTTTCACAGTGATGCCACAGAAAAGCCATTTTGGTTCACCAAGAACCACCTTCATAGGACGGTTTTTTTTTAATAATCTAAAGAACATTTTTCCACTATAATAAACTAAAAGATCCACGAATGTTAAATATCCTAGCATTCTTCATGCTTATAAAAAAAACTTTCTTTTATTTTAATGTTAAATATCCTAGCTTTCTTCATGCTAACAAAAAAAACTTTATTTTTAACCACAGCATTCAACATTAGCTTCCAAGATTCATGTAGTGGCAATTCATAACTATATTTTAGACAAAGTCAAGTCAGGTTTGTTTATTTGCTTTTCACCATGCACATTATTTCAAACCAGCTTTACAAATTGGATTACTAAATGGTAATATGTATCAATATGTGCACTTCAGCTTGGATTCAATATAACCAAACCTGTTTGTTTAGTTGATCTTGGAGCACTGTTGACCTCCTGAAACCTGTTTGTTTAGTTGATCTTGGAGCACTGTTGACCTCCTGAAACATCCATGACGTGGTTGCTAATTAATTCTCCCTTGGGATCACATTCACCATTGAGAGAACCTCAATATATCCCAATGTTTTTTTTTTAATACACTGACTGGCCACTTTATTACACCTTGCTAGTACAGGGTTGGACCCCCTTTTGCCTTCATAACGCCTTATTCTTCGGCATAGGATTCACAAGGGTGTTGAAACTTCCTTCAGAGATTTTGGCCTATTGACTATAGCAGCACGTATTGCTGCAGATTTGTCGGCTTGCACATCCTCCTCCCTTCCACCACATCCCAAAGGTGCTCTATTGGATTGAGATCTGGTGACTGTGGAGGCCATTTGAGTAAAGTGAACTCATTGTCATGTTCAAGAAACCAGTCTGAGATGATTTGAGCTTTGTGACATGGTGCATTATCCTGCTGGAAATAGCCATCACAAGATGAGTATAAGATGGTCATAAAGGACTGGACATGGTCAGCAAACAATACTCAGGTAGCTTATGGAATTATAACATTGTTCATGTGGTACTATGTTGTCCCAAGTGTGCCAAGAAAATATCCCCCACACATTACACCACCACCAGCAGCCTGAACAGTTGAGACAAGGCAGGATGGATCCATGCTTTCATGTTCTTTACTCCAAATTCTGACCCTACCATCTGAATGTCGCAGCAGAAATCGAGACTCATCAGACCAGGCAACGTTTTTCCAATCTTATATTGTCCAATTTTGGTGAGCCTGTGCGAATTGTAGCCTCAGTTTCCTGTTCTTAACTGACCGGAGTATCACCCGGTGTGGTCTTCTGCTGCAGTAGCCCATCTGTTCCAAGATTCAGTGTGTTGTGTGTTCAGAGATGCTCTTTTGCATACCTTGGTTGTAATGAGTGGTTATTTGAGTTACTGTTGTCTTTCTATCATCTCTAACCAGTCTGCCCATTCTCCTCTGACCTCTGACATCAACAAGGCATTTTCGTCCACACAACTGCCGCTCACTGGATATTTTCTCTTTTTCGGACCATTCTCTGTAAACCCTGAAGTTGGTTGTATGCGTGAAAATCTTAGTGGATTAGCAGTTTCTGAAATACTCAGACCAGCCCGTCTGGCACCAACAACCATGCCACATTCAAAGTCACTTAAATCCCCTTTCTTCCCCATTATGATGCTCGGTTTGAACTTCAGCAGATCAAGTTGACCATGTCTTCATGCCTAATTGCATTGAGTTGCTGCTAGGTGATTGGCCAATTATATATGAGCAATTGAACAGGTGTACCTAATAAAGTGGCCGGTGAGTGTATATTGTTATTTGTTATTATTGTTGACTGTTGTAACTGACATTCATAACTTTAACCTTAACATGTATTAAATTACTGTTATTGACAAGATTTAAGAATCATAATTTCCGGCCTAGGTGTCATGCCCACTGAAGAGATGCTTGAATGGGTAGCCTTATTTTTATGGTGGAAATATTTTATCTGAAGCAACAATCTGACAGCAAACCATCAGGGTAGCAGAGGCAGTTGTCTAAACCTATATAAACCTGACAAACATTTCTACATTCCAAAGGTACTAAAAATGTGACAAGATACTGTGTTCAAAACAGCACAGTATTTCGCAGGAAATGCACAGATTTCCTGAGAGAGTTTCTTTATTTATCTGTGTTTGTGACAAAAATGATAATGAACAGTTAAGTCGCATGAATCCAGATGTGTACACTTTGATATAATCAAACACTTTATCAAATATTCAACATGCTTGATGTAGTTGCAATTAAAGTCAAGCATGCAAATATGATGATAATGCAAGCTAAAAAGTGCCAATCACTGATTAACTTTTAAGAGTTTGCGTGTTACATAAATAGGTGGGGAGGGTTTTTTGGTGGATAAAGGAAGAAAGATTGTGGAACATATTAACAATCTGGGCACACCCTCCAAGGTGGAGAACACAGCTGGGCCATGGTGTCTGTATCTCAGGGGTGTGTGCGTGCGTGCTTGAGCCAAATACTATTTAAATTGGGTGTGGTGGCTGAGGCAAAACAGTGTCCAGAAAGCTGCTCCCATTGATCCCATACTCATGTGACAATCCTGAGCTTCATGATGAATTAATTGGGAACAACTACAATGAAATCATACATTTCCAACCAGAGAAGTCATAAGTTTTCCGCATTCCTCTCTATCTCATGCATCTCTTCCTGGCGAACATTGTAAGTTTGCTCACTTAGACCAGTAGCTCAATACTCTTTTAATGCAAAAATATAAAGGCAGTATAATGAGGTCATCTAACAACATCTACCAACAATACTGTTTGATATATTTCTCGCCGCATACGTTTCATATACTTTTTTCTTTTCTTTTTTTTTTAAACAGGTAAGTAGTCTGGCATGCCGTATCCTAAAACTAAGCTGTAACAGGAACACTTGCTCCAGTGGGAAATTTTTAGCATATCTACGTTAAATTTTAGCACAGTATGCCTTTACAATTAGTAAGTAAAACCACAGTAATGTTTGCAGTAGTGTTTACACAATGACTCCAAAACTAACAAAGCATTAAAGGGGTCCTATTATGCTTTTTCACTTTTTTAATTTTAGTCTGTAATGCTGCTGTTTGGGCATAAAAAAGATCTAGAAAGTTACAAATTTCAAAGTTCACTCCAAAGGGAGATATTTCGTTTTTTAAAAATCCCTTTTCAAGAACTACAACTAACGGCTCATTTGGACTACAGCGTTTGTTTTCCGGGCTTTGTGATATCACAAAGCGGCCCATTAGAATATCATTACAAATAATTCCCGCCTAAAGAAATTCGAATGGTTGGGGGGTGGGGAGGGGAGAGGTTGTGGTTAGAACGCTTGGTTGAGTGAGTGCATCAGATGAGACGACGAAGAAGTGCTGCTGCAGAGTTAGTGCATCAGCGAAAACCAAGAAGAAGAGCTACTGTGCTGTAGTGTCAAATTTTCGGCATGTCTAGAACAATTCTTACAAGTATAACATGATGTAGCTGGGTGCCGCGGACAGACGCCGAACGGCGCCGCCGGTGTGCCTACACTCATAGAAAATAATGTATTTGAATTTTAAAGAAGTGGCGCGACGCTGCGCTTCTCGTCCGGTGTGCGACTGCCTGAAACGCTGTTTTTTTTTCACCTCCATGCATCAAAGCGTCTTTGTTTGGCTACTCGAAGCGGATAGGTCAGAAACAGTGGTTCAATTTATTTTACTCTGTTCCTGCGCATTATCCCCCAATTTTGCGATTGTGTGCTGCGGGGCATTTTACTTAGACGTCTTCCACACCGAGAGAGGACAGGCCGAAGGATTCGCAGCCAAAGTTTTTGTTGAAAGACGGAGGAAGGGGCGTGGCAGTACTGAAACACTGTCAAAGCTGTTCACCAATCACAATGCACTGGGACAGCTAAAAAATCACAACACATTTTGTTTTTCGGAAGGCGGACCTTCATCAAACCCGGAACTAATCGAGCCGTTTGTAGCAGGCTGGGGAGAAAGGTATTTTAATAATGTAAATTATGTGAAAAATTATGCGTTTTCTAGTACACCCCCAAAACAAAATCAAGACTTTGTAAAAGAGCATAATAGGACCCCTTTAAGGGTACATTAAAACATAAAGGTATTAAATCCCATTAAGGCATTAAGTTCCCACACTTCTCTAGCCATCTCGCCCCTGATGGTGCCACCCATCTCTGTGGAGGCAAGCATTTTTTTCACAGTATGATGCATTCATAAGGATGACTTGTCATCAATGCGTATCATATGTTGCCAGAAGAAAGTCATAAGCTTTGCACTTGGGGCATGCAGTTGTGATAGCGGCGTGATGTCGTCCTCATTTTTTGCGCTTGTTTGATCCTGTCTGAAAAGCATAAACACACCAGGGTGCTCACGATGCATTGAGTCAATGTGAGTAATTCACACAGTGATATATCATCAGGGAAGAGATGGCAAGCGGCACGTGAAGTAAAGTTTGCTCATACTCATTCTAACACCTGCGAACAAGGCCTGGCAACAATGACCATATTAAAAAACACTATTTAGAAGAGGTCTCGTGATATTTTAACTGGAACAAATAGACACAGACAAATGCGAAACAGATGCAATAGAATCACTTGGATTATTAAAAAAATGCAATCCATTGCTAAACTACATGTTGTAACTCTTGGAATGGAGCAAAGGAAATAAGCATGACACAGAAATGTATCACAGTACAATGATTAAAACAATTGTCTATTTTTAGCAATACTACTAATAATAGAACTGTTGTTGTCACAACTAGGGTGTAAGGTAGACATACGAATGTGAAAGTAGACATTACAAAAGTGAAGACAGACAGCAATCTGCCAATTTGTCCAAGAGTCCTCTTTAAAAAAAAGTGAAAAAGAAAAACTATTTGTCTTTTGACATTCGCATGTCCCCTGGCCTTGAAATTCGGATCAGAAGTCATTTTAATCCACTTATAATCCATCTATAACAGGGTCTAATTTTTTTATTCATACATTTTTGTGGAACCGAGCCCATTTGAAAACGTTTGTAATATAATGAGCATTATTATTACAGATATTCTGGTCTGTATATCTGATCCTAGACTGTCAGTTTGATTAGATTTTTCAGTATAAAGTTCAGTTAGGATAGTTATAGGATAATTCACACATTGTCAAAAATGATGCAAACCATTATTAGACCCCCATAATTAATAGGTTAAAACATATTCTTAGGGACCATTCACAGAATGAGCTGTATTTTGTCATAAAATATACTTTGTCATAAGTATATTTTATAGCAATAGCCAAAATACATTGTATGGGTCAAAATTATCAATTTTTTTCTTTTATGCCAAAAATCATTAGGATATTAATTAAAGATCATGTTCCATGAAGATATTTTGTAAATTTCCTACCGTAAATATATCAAAACAAAATTTTTGATCAGTAATATGCATTGGCAAAAACTTCATTTGGACAACTTTAAAGGCGATTTTCTCAGTATTTAGATTTTTTGCACCCTCAGATTACAGATTTTCAAATAGTTTTATCTCGGCCAAAAATGGTCCTATCCTAACAAACCATACATCCATGGAAAGCTTATTTATGTCAGCTATTTATTGATGTATAAATCTCAATTTAAATAAATGGACCCTTATGACTGGTTTTGTGGTCGAGGGTCACATATATGAAAAAATCCTCTGTGATCTATACTAGAGGTTGTATATTATAATGTATAAAATATCAATAAATGTCATGTGATCATACCAATGACATAAAGCATATGCACAAATGACAAAAAGATTTCCACACACATGATCAGTAGACGATCTTTAGTGATGCAGGATCATGTGATGAGACTATTTAAATCATTTTCTATTTTTTCTGGTTAAAGTGCAGTATCATGACTTCAGTAACATTAATAAATAAACCTGCATTTCATTTCCTAATAAAGTTACTGGCCAACTAGGAAGTCACAAAAGCTATCTATTTTAGTGTAAAAAAAAAAATAGAGAGTTATGTTGCATTGCAATTATGCTGAATATGTTGCATTGTGTCCAATTTCCTGAGGGATGCTACGAAAAGATAAAGGACACTGCACAAAAATAATAAAGATACACAAGAAAAAATGTATATATACAGTATATTCCGCTGAACAAGGCTTTCATCAGGGCGGCTCATAGGTTATTAAAGATCAGTTAGGTCAACTGTAATATTTTTCAGGGTTAGGCTTTGTCCACCCTTCTTTAATACTTTCCATTCAGAATTCCTCCCTTGCCAAGAAAAATAATAAGCCAATTGTACCTATATAAAACTGTCCTTCTAACCAGCAATAACCTCAAAACCATAAGAGGGTGTGTTTCCTGCTTATACATACTGTACCTTTTTTTTTTTTGAGGATGATTTAAAGCCTTTGTTTTATTATGTGCGAGTGTGTGTTTTAAAAGGATCCAAATACATAAAAAAATATATTAGACAAAAAATTATGTGTGATCTTTTATGTCTTAAATATCTCAGTTTCATACTGAAAAGGAACAGTTCAACCAAAAATGAAAAGTTTCCTTCTGTGGAACACAACAGGCCCAACAAAGTTACAAACAGTCACACGGACTATGTACTGTTTTTTAAAAGTTCTTTAAATTGACTAAAATTGAAACGGTTTTGCACTGAGAATCAACCCCCTGCCGTAGCTCTCAAATGTCATTTGGATGTGCACATATTTTGAATGGCATAAAGACGTGTCTTGTAACCATTCACAACATATTTGTACATGCACACTGGAGGAGATGAGATGCCCCCTTATGAACAGAGTGCAATTACTGATAAACTGCAACACATTTAGAGACGACTGACGCATAACAGTGAAAATCATGAAAGGGACCATCTTGTCAAGAAGACCCCTGTGATAAACCTATTCTAACTTATCTGATTTTGGAAGATTATGTAAAATATATGTTTTAATTTTTAATGAATTGCTTATTAAGTCTCATTAAATGCAACCGATTAATTGAATTAGAAATTATAATAATACTTTACTATTCTATGCACTGTAAATAAATGCATTTTCATAATTTAGTTCAATAACTGAACAATAACAAACAAATCAGATGGCAACCCCAGTCAAAGACATATAACAGGAATCATATACGCTGTCTGCCTGTATTTTTAATGGAAGGGATGTTATAATAGCAATAACCTAATTCATGATTCTTTGATTCCACTCAACTGGTCTACAGCTCATGAGGAATAATTACGATGTTTGAAATGTGTATCTAATTCAAGTAATTAATAAATGTGACCCTGGACCACAAAACCAGTCTTAAGTCGCTGGGGTATATTTTTAGCAACAGCCAAAAAAACATTGTATGGGTCAGAATTATAGATTTTTCTTTTATGCCAAAAATCATTAGGATATTAAGTAAAAATCATGTTCCATGAAAGGATTTAGTAAATTTCCTACTGTAAATATATCGAAACTTAATTTTTGATTAGTAATATACATTGCTAAGCGATTTTCTCAGTATTTAAATTTTTTTGCACCCTCAGATTCCAGATTTTCAAATAGTTGTATATCGGCCAAATATTGTCCTATCCTAACAAACCATACATCAATAGAAAGCTTATTTATTCAGCTTTCAGATGATGTATAAATCTCAATTTCAAAACATGTACCCTTATGACTGGTTTTGTGGACCAGGGTCACAAACAATAACCTAAAAATGATTAAATTATGCATTTAATGTAATTAATTTAATAAATTATATACATTATTAAATAAATAATAATAAATTAAAGGTGTGTAGGGGCCTTTTCTCTATCTACTAAACATTTTGCTTTCACACACAGGTTTTGAACAACTTCAGGTTGACTTTTAACCTGGTTTTACCCTGAACTACATTATTAATTTGTCATTTTCTTTAGAAACCAGAAAAGATATGATCAGAATCTGAGGGAGTGTTATCTATTATTGAAAGTGTAGCATGATGCAATACAGCTCTTTCATTCCAGAGTAACTTCCTGTTTCACGATTTCCCCGGTTTCAAAAGACGACACTGAGTGAGAAGTGATTGCCTATCCTCTAAATGTAAAAATAAACAGCATAATCGCAGAAGGACTTTATGTTCTTATGATAAGAGCCAACTTTTCCCTGATATCAGACATTTAACATAGCTAGAGATGTCGTCCTTTCAACCCTGTGCTTATAGTAAATTACTGTGGCGTTTCCATCTCCCATACGACTATGCCGTACAGGTCTGTCTTTCCAGTATCTTATCACTAACAGCTTACATGGCACCTCTACAGCTCTGCTGTTTCCTTGTCACAGATTTCCTGTGGTTTATTCAAAGCAGTCTCAGAAAAAGATCCCCTTTCCTCCTCACAGATCTGGTGTTTTTCTAAGTACCGCTAAGACGGTCTGTCTTTCTCTCGTCTCGAATGTGTGTGCGTGTGTCGGGTTCACGCAGAGAGTGCTGTGTGAGCCTACCCCTCCTCTGTGCACTCTGTTCAGTCAGTCGTTGCTTCTCGGATTAATTAACCTTGATTAATTAATCTAATTAGTTAACACGTTGCGCAAATGAAACAACTGTTAGCTCAAACACAAGAGGAGGGAAGGAGGAGAGGAAGACAAATGGTACAAAAACAAGCATTTGCTGTAATTGCTTGTGGCAATAACAGATGTGAAGGTCAAGATTCCCTCTGTTCTGTCAGTAAATTTGCTTTTGGGTGCAGCAGAGGGTTCAACAAACATCAAGACCTGGGTAGACTTTATTAGAGACTCAGGTGGCATTTTAAAATAGTTTGAGTTAGTTCTGTACAACTGGTAAAAATCTGACAGACTAGCGTCTACAGAGCTCAATAAAATCAGCTGCATATTTCCACACAATTCCTTCACAAAATTCTGTACTTGCTGAATAATAAAACCTTCTGTCAAGTTAGCATCTATTGCACAGAATTGATCTTTTTCTAAAATCATTACAGAAATGTGGGGGAAAAAAAATAATCAGTGGATTCCACCTGGGCCTGCTGATTAGTTTCATATATAGTTTTATAGTGCTACAAAAGTAAAACGGCTTACATGCAATATGTGATTGTACTGGCATCACCATTTATTTTACTACATTTAAACGCATTTCCCTTACAATCAGAACAGAAAATGCAAAGGGTGCAGTGTTGGCCTAGTCATTTCCAGAAGCAATCCTGACGGAAACATTAAGACCATTATAAACTTAACTCAGGCTCATTGAAAAATGTGCCTGTAGTGACATTTCTGCAAAAAATTACTTTGCTTCGTGCATGTTGTGCGACATTTTCAACGTGAAACATCCAGTGAGGGGTGCTAAAAACTCATTCAGTTTTATCTGAAACTGAAAAATCTGGCAACATTTTATTGCGTTGGTTGTTGTACGTATCACAGCAGTTCAGTCATGAAATGTCTGGTGAATGGCACTAAAAGGTTAACACTCTATTGCTGTGATTTGTATATTTCGGAAGGCTGCTTCGCAGTGCAATCTCTTGCAGTGTTGTCCAATTATTAAAAGCATTTTTGGCTTGTTGTTTAGGCTTGGCTCATAAAGCGATCAAGTTTATGGACACAGGTGCGGGTCGCAATATTTTGGTCTTATTTTCGATGTGAAGTATTTGGATTTATTTCAGTTTATTATGGGCTTGTTCTTGTTAGCTATTTTTCTAGCAAGATCTGGCAACAATTGTGAATCAAGGCTCGGATTAGGCACTAAAAGGTGAATTGACAATCGAATTTAGCTGCAGTGTGTACATGGCCTTTGAGCTCTTTTATCGTGACTCGTGTTTTACAGGACTCATACATGTGTGCTCCTCATTGCAATGCTCTACCAGGTGACCTACTGAGCAAGTTTACTATGTTAGAAAAGCCATAGATATGGAGCTGGTTATGTGATGCAACAACATTTATTAGTTTACAAATCATGCATTATGGTCAAAGTATTTTGAAGTCTCTGGTGTTTTACTGCAACTAGTGTTCATTTCAACTTTTTGAAGATTTGCAAAAATGTAGGTAGAGATCTTTTAAGATAACCCTATTAACAAACTACATTTAGACCGCACGTACTGTAAACCAGACAATATCAGCCATATGGCCGCATGAGCCATGCCATATAAAAATTTTTTCTCACAAGTAAGATTTTTGGGGATAACAATACTGCATCAGGTGTGCACGTTTACAAGCTCTGTGAGACGATGCTTCTCTGCATCCCTCCCACAGACAGCAGCAGGTGCCCGACAGCAACCCTCCAGACTGCTGCAATATCTACACTACTTCAAACAGGACGCCACCCACCATTTGGAGAATTTGGGAGCACCGTTCTTCCCTAGGGGCTATAACAGAATGGATGGGCCTTCATTAGCTGATGCAGCCCTTTACAGTGATAATAGTGAGTTTACACGCTAAGACCAGAGATTCAGCTGTGTCTGCTTGTAGTTGTGGGGAGCTGAAGTCTGTGAATTTGTTCAGAGCCACATGGAGACAGAATGCGGGCAGTTCTCTTGATGTTTCGTGCCGTTTTTTATCACTCCCTCACTCACTACCAATTCAAAGCAGCACGGCAGCCAGATGTTTACCCAAGAGATACATGTGATAGTGTCTTACCATAATGCCCTCTTAGTGATGCCTGCAAAGGCAAGCATCGGCTTTCCTATTGTTGATACTAGGTTTAACCCTAAGTATTAAATTTGGCACGCATCTCATGGACAATTTAATAAGTGGATAAAAATCCCATAGGCTTACAATGAAGGATGGACTCAGGCAAAACCTAGTCACTATAATGCCATGCATAGAATATCATAAGGTGGGCTCTTTTGACTGCAAATTACCTAGCAATCGTATAGCAACATGCAACAAACCACATAAAATACGTAAGCAACTGAGTCTAGAAAACTCACATCATGTGAGCAACACATACACTACCAGTCAAAGGTTTTGGAATAATTATGCATTCATTTGATAAAAAATATAGTAAAAAACAGTAATACTGTGAAATAATATCACAATTTAAAAGAACAGTTTTCTATGATCCTTAAGAAATAATTTAAATTATATTATAATCATTCTTATTATCTAATATTTAGTGCTAAAGAAACATCTATCATTCAGAAACTACCATTGAACCGTTTGGGGTAAGAACAATTAAAACATAATTAATAATAAAAAAAATATAAAAAACAACAACAAGAAGAAAGAAATGAAGGAATTATTACTTTTAATCAGCAAGTACGCATTCACTTGATAAAAAAAGACAGTACACATTCATAATGCCACAAAAAAAGTATTTCTAATAAATGCTGTTTAGCAAACACTATTTTCAACATTCATAATAATAATGACTATTATTTATAACTGAGCCCCAAATCAGCATATTATGAACTCCGAATGATCATGTGACACTGAAGACTGAAAAAATGACTGCTGAAAATTCAGCATTGCATCACAAGAATAAATTACATTTTAAAATCAATTAAAGCAGAAAGCAGTTCCTTTAAATTGTAATCATATTTCCCAATATTACTGTTTTACTCTATTTTTGATCAAACAAATGCAGCCTTGGTGAGCACAAAATACTTTTTAAAACTTTTTAAAAACATGTTTAAAAAATTGGTAGTGTACATAGAAACTATGTGATTATGTAGACTAGTGTTTTACACTGGGTGTAATACAACACTGGTTTATCAGGTTTAATAAGTAAAGATTTGGGTACCTGGTTGTATATTATAATGGGGATATTAAGATTGCCTTAACAAGCAAGCACTATATGGGACTAAAGCGAAGCCTTTTACAGGGCAAGTGTGTGTAATGGGTGTGCACTGTGTTCAGTGGTCTGACTTGGGTTATTATGTCCAAAATGTTTAATTAAGTGTAATTACTGTAATGGAAATATGAGACAATACAAATGACAAAGCAAATGAGACAACATCAACAAAGATGCTGGATTAAGTAAAAAAAGATGACAAATAAATTCCTTATGTATGACCTGGCTTTAATACTGTAGTAATTAATATAGACAGAAATAGCCAATACTTATGAACGTGACAGAGTGTAATTACAATAATCACAGACTATTAAAACATTAATAGCATACACAGACAGGTGTGGATAATGCATCCAGGTCTCTGCAATGACACAAATGCATCCTTAATTTTAAAAGTATGATGACCTGGCACTTAACTTGTTCTTTACTGTGATGGCAGGCGGCCAAAACGGTGACACATTTCTATGATTTTTGCAACCACAAACACCCACTTGCGACACACACCGGATGTGTAAAAGTCGAGTCAGCAAAAATTCTGTTCCTTTCCTGTATTTATGGCTAAAGATTTTGGCACATCACCCAAGGTTGGACCGCCAAGATAACACCTTTCTACATACTAAAACACATGGGAAAAAAAACATTTCATTATCTGCAGAAAATTATGCAATAATAAATCAATAAAAGCAATAACTAAATAACAGTTCACTGAAATATAAGATTTCTGTTGTAATTTATTCACCCTCATCAATTTGTATGCCTTTGTGTGTCTTTCGTGAAACAGAAAAAAAAAAAGAATATTAAGCAAAAAGTCCTGGCTGCTCTTTTCCATATAACAATAGCATGCACTGGGCTGTCGAGCTTCAAAAAATTACTAAATAGACGACACAAGTCCATTTGATTTTGTGTTTGAGTTCCACAGAAAAAAGGTATACAAGTTAGAAACAACATGAGGGTGAGTAAATAACTATTTCTTTAAGCAAGCAATATGCAAGATTCAAATCTACCAGTTTTTTTTTTACAGTGAGGGAAGAAAAGATTTCGGAGAGACTTCATGGGCCAAAATCTTTACTTATTAACTTGGCTCCCATGCCTCCCAGACTGCTCAGATCCATTGTCTTTCCAACCAATTTGACTCTTGTTTGTGAACTTCTCCTCTGACATTTTATTTTGATCCTCAGGCCCAGCCCAACCTATAATTTGGCCTCTTAAACAGCAGCCTGATTGTTTGTCGGAGTGATGGGCTTAGCTGCTCTTTTCAGTGCTTCATCGCCTGTTGCATTAAAGATCTTCAAACCAGCAATTATCTTTCTTTTTTCCTGCTTGTTTTTTATTTTTTTACCCATCACACTCTGAATAAAAGTGATGCTAATGTCAGGGGTATCTCAGCTAAACATGGAAGCAGTGGCATTCTCGAAGGTTCACATACTTGTGATGAGTTTTTGCATAGATTTTGCTAGCTTTATTGTTATAAAAAGGCACAGGTGAACATTATGAATGTCAAGAGAAAGAAAATGCAAGTCATTATTGACGCACATTGGGCCAAATATTGTATACATTAAAGTGAGTGAGCTGGATTTTCACATCTTTTGAAGAAAATAAAAGTTAAACAAGCCCATGCAAAAATCTCGCAAAGGTTTGTGGGTGTTTTCTTGTATGTTTCTTCACAGTTGCTTGGATGTTCTCTCCTAATTGCTATGATATTACTGACATTATTAACACACACACATACCTACTGTATGTATATACAGTATATACTGTATATAATATCTATATTAAATAAATCCATTAAGTATTCATGTATACTACCTCCCTGGCTGTATAGCGCGCTGCAAAACAGTAGACAAATCTAATGAATCTGAACCCAGATATTAAACAAGCCCTAGAGATCTAGTAGAGAGGTGTTTGGCAGTTTATTTCCCCTCTTACAGATGTTTGCTGTGGCGCGGCTCTGGTTTCTGATGGCCCGAGCAATGGTGGAAAAACAGTTTCAGGTGGAACCTGCAATTAATTCAAAGCTCTTAGGATTCCTTGGGCCTGAGTCAGTGTTTACTGTTGGAGTGCTCAATCCGCCTGCAAATTACGAACTACTGGCGTTGGCATGAAATGCTCTACAGTCACGCACAAAGACAGGGAGTGTCTCAAACGGGTACAGTGTCCCATATATAGGAATCTGCTTTGATCACACAGGTGCACGGTGTAATGTCCAGATATTTTCTCTTGCTTGTTTGTCTTTCTCTATGCCTAGTCGTAAACAATATTATTTGGCAGCTATACTGCATTATTTGGCAACTTGAAAGAAAAGCATAAAACACAGATATGATTGGGACGTTGATCAAGTAAACATTTGGATATGATTTCCGAGTTACAACAGGCCATTAAAGGTCATATGTTGCGATTTCAAGTTGTCCTTTCTCGTTGATTGTTTACTGCTTTCCGGAATAGGATCTGTAAAGTTTGCAAAGACTAAAGTCTCAAACCCAATGAGATATTCTTTATAATGTTAAGATTGGTCCACACCCTCCTAAAACGCCTCGTTTAAACACGCCCCCACATGTCTACGTCACTGTGTGAGAAGATTTGCATAACGCCGCCAATGTTTTAGCGAAGAAAGAGGGCCCATTTATTCTCTCTGTAATAGTGGTTGCGCCGCCAGGTCGTGAAATGCGTGTTTTCGTTGTTAAAGTGACCTACTTGTTTGCCTTCCAAAGAGACAGACGGAATCATGGTTTAGTTGTATTACACTGTCCCAGACAGTTCAAACCAATATGTTGTGTGTGTGCAACTCTTGTTACAAAGGACTGTTTCCTGGAGAGTACCTATAAGCCCCGCTTTCTCTCACACCTTAGTACGTTTGCGATATTTTAAGAATTTGCCACTGATGATTCAAACGTGAGTTTTGAGCAGTGTAGAGTAGTGTTTGTTGTTTGTAATTTCTCCGATCACAATGCAGACATGGTTTTATGTTTACAAGGCGCAATGCAACGCAATGCGTAAAGACAGTATAAGTCATTATAATCTGTATGTCCCCACTGGATGCAACAATGCCTCGTTTGTAATGGGTTTTAATGGTTTTGTCTCGTCACTCCGGGACAGGTAATCACAATATGGTAAGGGGCGTAACATCTCTGTCACAAGCTTGAGGTATTCGGCCAATCACACACACTGGATACTATCCATCAAGCACACCTAGTTTTTCAGGAACAGAGCTTGTAACACTCGACGTGTGTCAGAAGGCGGGCATAGTATAAAACAGTTACATGACGTTATGGAATTAAGTGTTTTTTTAACCTACACCGCATACCACATTGTTACACCAATAAGTTTTCTTTTAGCAACTCATATACCCCCTTTTAACAACTCTAATATAAATAATATGAGAATAGTGAACCTGATTCTGATTGCTCAAAGCGTTCATGATATTTTCACAAGCAACAAGACTTCACTTCCTTAATTTAGCCAGTTTTTTCTCTGCAAATAATTAACTGAAACACACTGTAGTATTTTTTAGACATAGTAGAATCACAAGGCCGATGGAGAGACTCCAGTTGAAGCAACTCGACTGTTGGGCAGTTAATAATATTCTGAATGTCGTCTTAATGAAGGGTATTACAGTCATAGCCGTTGATGTCATACCACAGTCTCCTCCATAACACTCTTGTCAGATCCATTTGTCCATGTTTGCACAGCAATAGAAGGCGTGAAATTATTATTATTTTTTTTAGCAGGCGAGTTAGTGGACATGGAGTGCCAATGAGATTATGAGTGTTCTCGAGGTGGTATGGCATTGCAGTTCTGTCATCACATGACTCAACATGTTGTGTTGGGTAAACAGTTCTCCAAAAACATTGCAGCCACACTAGAGAAAACTCACCCTTTATCAAAGGAAGAAAAGAAAAGTCCTACGCATGCTTTCTCAAAGCAAAGAGGAACTTTCCAAAACATCCTCTGCTTATGTGTCGCTCAATTCTCTGATTCCAAATAATGCATAATCCCAGGAACAGTCAGCAAATGGCAATATTTTTAACAACATCATCTCAACACAAGTGAAGTTCTTGACATGACCTTTTCAGTCAGTTTGACATATCTCGAAAGCGGTGCTAATACATGAGAGGATAGAGACTCCACATGCAGCACAGAACAGATAAACAAACAAGCAGCCAAAAGCTCGGTGCTGCTGCTGGCATACAGCTGAATGGTGGGTGTAGGCCGCTGGTAAATGGGGCTATATGTCACTCTGCTCTCTCCTAATCTGAGCTTTGCTGGAGCGGGGAGAGCCGGTCGGGGGTGGTGTTTCAGAGGAGACGTCAGGTGCTCAGATTGATACGCCTCTGAGGCGCTGAGAGATCACTGACAGGATGTGGGCACTCAACAACGTGTTTCATGATTCTCAGAAATTGTGAGAAAAAATAGAAAGAGATAAGGACTAAGAGAATAAACAAGTTCAAATAAATGTCTAAATGTGTTTAAACAGTTTCAGCAAGTAATTTGTCTGTCCGCACTGGCAGTGAAAATGCTGTGTGGCATCATACAAACATCGATTTGATGTTTCATTTTCAGCTATATAGACTAATGAGATTTGACTGGGGTTGTGGCTATTGAGTGACAAAGTAATAGAAACCAATTATGGCAGACAAAAACACATGGAAGAGATAGCTTTTATTGTTTGTTGCTTTATACAACTGGTGTAGGAATTTGTATTAAGAGTCACTGTTTGATTCAAATGGCACTATGTGTCATTAATACAAAATTGAAAAATGTAACACAAGTATGTGCTTCATTTGGATTCTTTGGTATTCAGTATTAAACACTAGCAGTTACATACAACATATTCGACAATATTTAACTATTTTTGGAATAAGCCGATCACATTGTTCACCTGGCCAATTGATTTTGATATTTTGATCCCTAGTCAAAAACAGCCTTGTGATTTATACATATATGAACTGCTTGATCCCTAATGAACTGTTGATTTTGTAAGCGCTATATGAATACAGATGTGTACAACAGATGACATATGAGCTAAAAAATATTGTAAAATAAATATAAAGCCTTTCCTTGATTTCCATGTCAGATGTCTTACCCTTCAGTATCTCAGTGCTTGACATACACAAGAAAGTGAGTCAATTAAATTCAGAGCCCTTATAACAAGGCACGCTGCAGATGAATCATAAACCCCACTACAGGAGCACATCTGATGTCAGTTGGGCAGCACAGTTTTTATGATTTCACAGTCTAACTGCTACAATATTATTACTCTCTTACATATTAATTGTTGCTAAATTAATAAATTCTGCCATTAAAGGCTGATAAAATTAAATGCCTTAAAGGGGTCATATGATGATACAATTTCAATTTTTTCTTTCTCTTTGGAGCGTTACAAGCTCTTGGTGCATAAAGAAGATCTGTAAAGTTGCAAAGACTAAAGTCTCAAATCCAAAAGATATTCTTTATAAAAGTTAAGAGTTAATCCCGCCTACCTAAAACGGCTCGTTCTAAAACACCCCCACATATCTACGTCACTATGTGGGAAGATTTGCATAACGCCGCCCAAATGTTCACGCAAAGAAAGAAGGCGTAACTTTTATTCTCGCTGTAGTGTTGTTGTTGCCACCGCTGCCATGTCGTGAAGATGCTGTGTGCTGCGTTGTGAAAGCGAAACTACTTGTTTGGAAAGCTTCCAAAGAGGACGATATCTGCTTCGTCATGCCTGGAGCTGATCCGTGCTGGTTGCAGAGGAAATACAACAACTTTGCACTGTGGATCACCGGCTCGTCCGTTCCTCACTCTACCCCCGTCCTCCTCTCAATCTAGGCCGCCTCCGCCACTCAGGGGCAACGTGTGTGACCTGTTGTTTTGGTTGCGAAAGCGAAACTACTTTGTTTGGCCTTCCAAAAATGTACACGACTAGAAATCAGTTTTAAGTTGTATTTACAACACTGTTCCAGAACATTCAACCCAAATATTCAGATGTTGCAGCACATTTTATTGAGGACCGTTTTCCCTGATCCTGGGAGAGTATACTACAATGCTGGCTGTTTTGACTCAAAGGCTGTAAGTACTTTTTTTATATTTAAATAATTTGCCACTGATGATGTAGAGTAGGGCTTGTTGTTTGTTGTTCCTCCGATCACAAATGCAGACATGTTTTATGTTTACCCATGCATGGTTTTGTTTATGGTATGTTTAGCACCCGCATGGTTTTATGTTGCAACGCAATGCGTAAAAAGACAGTATAAGTCATTATAATCCATAATTATGTCCCCACTGGATGCAACGAATGCCTCGTTTATAATGAGTTTTCATGTTTTTGAATCATCGCTCCGGCCTGACAGTGCATCATAACAGTATGGTGGGGCGCAATATTTCCGTCACACGGTTGAGGTATTCGGCCAATCATAACGCACTGGATAGCTGGCCAATCACAGCACACCTTGCTTTTCAGACCGATGAGCTTTGTAAAAATCGATGCATTTCAGAAAGGCGGGGCATAGAGGAGAAACAATAATGTACAGTATGTGAAAATAATGTGTTTTTTTAACCTTAAACCGCATAAACACATTTCATTACACCAAATACACAAAATAATGTTCTTTTTAGCAACATCATATGACCCCTTTAAGATAAAGTTTACACAAGAGAGAAGAGGTTCTAAATCTGAAGGGTTGTATCAGCTTTTGGTGTGATTCTGTCTGTCGTCAGATACCTTTTATTTTGTACATGTGGAAGCACCAAACTGTAATTGAGTGCACCTGAAGAGGTGGTCTGGAGTACAACGCATATAACAGTTTGCAACTTTGCATGCTCTGGTCACAGTTATCATAGTATAATGCATTTCACAAAGCTGCTTTTCTCCAAAATAAACTGCCTTTGGAGTGTAGCTCGCATTCTTCACATCTCTCACAATAATGAGTTTAATGTAATAAGATCTAGTCAATTAACCTATCCAGGATCAAAAGGCCAACCGAAACAAGTTTGGCAGGCTGGCAACGCTGCAAACATACTATGCTATGACATGAAACATCCGTTCTAGATACTGCACATAACAGTGCAAAATCAAATACTGAAATGTATTACGTGAACTGCATTTTTTTACATAAACAGACTAATAAACAGAATGCAATTCCCTATAGACACATTTCATACTGGTTTACATTTTCTTTTACCTTGCATAGTTTTGTTCATGCCTTTTTGAGGATGAGATCATGATATGCAAACTGTCCATGTTGGCATTTGGTTAGCATCTACCAAGTGACCCATGAATTTGGGCCAAAATGCTGTACTATAGCAGTGTTTGATTGGATGCCCAGTTTTAGACAACAACCAAAGATATGGAAATCATTTTCTCCCAGAATAACACTTACTGTACACGTCATCTTGTACAAGTAATTTACAATTGTAATTTTTAAAAAGATACCAATTTTAACACCAACCTAAAGATGTTAGCGAACAACCTAACCATACCAAACCTAAAAACTAGTTTTTACCTTTAAAACATATTATGACAGACAATATATAAATTGTGTAATAATACTTTTGTCATACAATATCCTACAAGTCAGTATCTCAAGAAAACTGCATCCACACCACGGAAAAACTAAATTCCTTGGTGCTCCACCTTAGATTTAAGAACCACACATTTAGTTCTCAAGGTTTTAACGTCTGAGCCACACCTGAATAAATCCGATGTCGGCCTAAATGTTAATCGTGTACAACGCCCTTTATTCGGACAATAACCTTTGGAATAAACTTGGATTTCCAGATTGCACTGTCATACACATTTTCCTCTTTAGATACGATATGATCCTATCATATATGACGAATATGATAGAACAGTGTAAACAAATGCAACATTTTCTATTTAGGTAGCAATGCCTAACAATAAATGTCTAAATAATGTCTAAATAAACAATAAATCTGTCTATCGGAAAATCAGGGCAGAGGTATGGAAAGGAAGAAAAAAACAAGGAGTGACAAAATGTGATCAAAATGAGTGACAAGCCCATATCAAAACCACAACATCTTCACACACAGGTTTATTTTTAAATTACACTCTGTAAGGTCCACAAGGATCACATATTAAACATACAGAGAACAATCTTTGTAATTTGTGGCAATGACGTCAACCAGTGCCCATGTCAAGAAAATTCATGGTCTAATTTAATGTGCGTTTAATGCAGCAGGGGGTTTCTATGGCACTGACGTCATTAAACCTCAAGACTTCAATCATGTTTCTTTTTTTCTGTTTCACACCCACTTTCCATTTCTCTTGGATATGGTCAATGCGTATCCCAGTTTAAAGGGTTAGTTTACCCAAAAATGAAAATTCTGTCATTAATTACTCACCCTCATGTCGTTCCAAACCCCGTAAGACCTTCGTTCATCTTCGGAACACAAATTACGATATTTTTGATGAAATGTGAGAGCTCTCAGACTCTGCATAGACAGCAATGCAACTGTAATGTTCCCAGGTCCAGAAACGTAGTAAGGACATCGGTAAAACAGTCCATGTGTCATCAGTGGCTCAACTTCAGTTTTGCGAAGCTACAAGAATACTTTTTGAGTACAAAGAAAACAAAAATAACATAATTTTTCAACAATTCTTCTCCCCCGAGTTACGTCTTCCGCCATTTTAGAGAGTATCACAATGCTTTCGCCTAAGTGTAAACAACACTGATTACGCAGATTACGTTCATGCGCGCGCTTTCTCCCCCGAACGTAAACAACGCTGATTACGTCGATTACGCTCTTGGGTACTCTCCAAAATGGCGGAAGACATAACTCGGGGAAGAAGAATTGTTAAAGGGGTCATATGATGCGATTTAAATTTTTCCTTTCTCTTTGGAGTGTTACAAGCTCTTGGTGCATAAAGAAGATCTGTAAAGTTGCAAAGAACCTAAATGTTCACGCAAAGAAAGAAGGCGTAACTTTTATTCTTGCTGTAGTATTGTTGTTGCCGCCGCCACCATGTCGTGAAGACGCTGTGTTTCGTTGTGAAAGCGAAACTACTTTGTTTGGCCTTCCAAAAGAGGACGATATCTGCTTCGTCATGCCTGGAGCTGATCTGTGCTGGTCGCTGAGGAAATACATCAACTTCGCGCTGTGGATCACCGGATCGGCTTTCACCGTGGACGAAGCGGAGTCCAGGCCGGGGTCGTCACATGTGGTTGCCGCAAACCCTCCGGACGCTCCTTCATCGAATCTGCCGGCTGCGCCGTTCTCAAGCCCGCCTCCTCTACTCACTCTAGCCCTCCGGCCATTCCTCACTCAAGCCCGCTATGTATTCGGCCAATCACAATGCACTGGATAGCTGGCTAATCAGCGTACACCTTGCTTTTCAGACCAATGAGCTTTGTAAAAATCGATGCGTTTCAGAAAGTCGGGTCATAGAGGAGAAACAATAATGTACAGTATGTGGAAAATAATGTGTTTTTTTAACCTTAAACCGCATAAACACATTTCATTACACCAAATACACAAAGTTATGTTCTTTTTAGCAACATCATATGACCCCTTTAAATAAATAATGTTATTTTTTCTTTGTGCTCAAAAAATATTCTCGCAGCTTCGCAAAACTGAAGTTGAGCCACTGATGTCACATGGACTCTTTTACCAATGTCCTTACTACGTTTCTAAACCTGGGAACGTTACAGTTGCGTTGCTGTCTATGCAGGGTCTGAGAGCTCTCACATTTCATCAAAAATATCTTAATTTGTGTTCCGAAGATGAATGAAGGTCTTACGGGTTTGGAATGACATGAGGGTGAGTAATTAATGACAGAATTTTCATTTTGAGGTGAACTAACCCTTTAAAATCAAACCATGCCCTTGGCTGTTGAACAAAAGTGCATGACAGTGTTTATTAACTTCTACCCTGTGGAGCTTGATCTTGTATGCCGTTCATGTGCCATGCTGAAGAGAAAAACAAATCACGGAGGGGGAAAACATTTCCCATGACATTTTTTTTATTTGCTTTAATTGAAATAATAATCAAGATTTTGATTGGCACAGACAGCCTTGAAATTAATTCTTGCATAAGAGTTTAATAATGATGAGGTTACATTTCTTCTCATTTTTCATTGTTTCATTTTTAAAGGGAAACCACAATACACTTTATATGCAAGATGTTTGTCAGACACGTCTTAAGATCTCATTGAAGGACTGAATGAAAGAATGGGAATAAGGAATAAAGGAATAAAGGAAGAGAACATTAAAATGAGGGCGTCTCCTGCATAAATGAGGCTGGGGAATGGAGGAGTGGAAAAAGGCACAGACCTCAGGGCCAGCTTCACCCTGGACGCACTCTGGATGTTAAGAGTGCACTTAAATCAAGAAGGAAAAGTACTCCGAAAATAATTAAGAGTAAAACTAATTGGCCAACCATTTAAGTTGAAGAGGCATGAGGAAGGTCAGGGAGGCTGATGAATATAATGTGGCCGTCTGAAGGTACGGAGACTGTGGATGTACAATTTACAGTGTGTATTCGGCACAAAATTGAAACAATGTAATAACATATAAAGCAACATTTTTCTGATGACAAAGCAAGAATGCCATGCTCATAAAGGTGATCCGCAGTACACACCCACTGTAGTGGCTCAGTCTTCTCATTGTAGGGAGGTTCAATTACTTACAAGTGTTATTTAATTTACAAAGAACCAACCCAAACATAGATTTTAGAATATGAACTGCTTAATTTGATGTTTTCTGTAAGATTTACTAAATATAAAGTGTGCCTGCCATTGTGCGTTTAACTTGAATGACGCCCGTTTTAAAGCAGTTGAGTTATTCATTCACTGATTTGCTTTAATAAAAGCCTACTTTGAAATTGTGTTGACAGACAGATGTTTATACTGCATTATTTTCAATGTACCAAGTTTAATGTAGCAAGAATAGACATAGCAATGTATCTGGCTGCCATGACAACTTCACATGCTTGCTGCTGATCTACATACTCTTAGTAAAATCTAACACATTATCACTCCCAACTCGCCACACCGACCCTTTGGCATAACTTTTTAATGCACAGGGTACCCTGTGCGTAATTTTTAGAGGTGTGGGGTACTCCGTTGCTTTAAATAAGAAACCGTTGGCATCAATATGCAGATGCGATGGGCATGGGGATTTTATCGTCATGATTAAATTACATATTGGTTGCTAATTTTGCCACTATTACATATATGTTGGGATGTGATTCACAATTTAAACAGTCACGACTATTTTTAATCACTGAAAATGATTAAACGCGGTCCGTTAACGTGGTCATATCTCATCACAAGAAGATAACAAACATTAGCATGGTGCAATCGGTCATGAGACACACAAGAGTTTCACAACCAAAGCTGACGGAACGCTTCTTCTGGCGGCAGCTTTTGAATTTGTGCACAGATTGCACTTTACGGTGGATGTTCCTCTCACAAATAAATCGTTTTGCCTCGGAAGACTTAAAATATGAATACTTTTTAAATAAATAGTGACTGTAGTTGTATCTGCCTTTTATATCCTGTGTTTTATATTGACAAATTGTAGAATTAGGGGTAGGGGTTAGGTTACGTGCTCAAAAAAGCATCATGTAAATAAACCTTATGTTTTACTCTGTTCTTTGCATAAAGATATCGTATGGTTTCAGAAGACTCAGAATGCAAGACAACTTGTTTGTAATACTTTTATACTGCTATTTGGGCAGTTTTTGCAATAAATACCTGTGACTGTATATACTTTTATTTTGCCCGTTACATGTTTTATATTGCTGATAAGTTGGTAGGTTTAGGGTAGGGGTGAGGTTACGTCCTCCAAAATATCTATAAAGTAAACAGTGAATGTATGAGTTCTATTCTTACAAATGCATGAAAATAATTAAATGCATCTTGATCTGATGCATAAAGCATACAACTGAAAGCAACAGAGTACTCTTCACACTGAAAAATTAGGCTAAAGGGATACCCTGTGCATTAAAAATGACGCCAAAGGGTCCTGACCAAGCTGTGTTGCAAAAACACTTAAATATGGTACACAGGGTGAACATTTGTAGGTTTACAGAAAAGCTAAAATATGTGTAAATAAGTGTGACTGACCAAATCGACTGATCCTCCCCCCCCCCCCCCAGCTCAAATGCTGTATCAGATGTTATATTTTGCATGTGAATATTTTGCATGTTTTTTGTTTCACTTCTGACATGAACAAACCTGTCATCTGTGATTTGTTTTGCTTTTGCATTTTATTTCTGGTGTGAATAGGCCTGTCTTCAGTGATTCGTTTTGCTTTTCATTTCACTCTTGGTGTGAATAGGCCTGGAGACAGTGCTTTTGAACCTAATTTTAAAATAAATGTGTTTACAATGTAAGCATAACATAAAACTTGTAATTACAAGATTTGTTGTCCTGTGTTGCTGTTTTTTGTGCATTCCAATAAGTGCCCCTTGGAGATATTAAAACCATGATAGAAACAGGCCTCCAGGTTTAGCTCTCACTTTCATTCTTTCCCTTTCATATTGAAATAAAACAATCACTAATTCCACTATAGTGACTTTACTCAACAGCAACAGAGTGGCCCTTTAACAGAAGCCAAAAAGCAACTTGTAGACCTGGCATTTGACTCTCCAGAGTTGTCTAAAATAATCAACGGCAGTGGCATTGGTATCCCTGAGGGCCAACGGCGCAATCCTTCTCCTCACCCGCTGCACAGGAAGTCAGGTCTCGGCTAGCGGTCCACATGGCTCCAGTGGAGTGAGACTGATCAGGCTTGTCACAAACTTAGAGCCTCAGCTCGCTTCACCGATGGCTGCGCAAACTAGGACAGCTGACATTTAGAGCTGAACGGGTACCATGCTAAACTGAGCAACAAAAGAGCAGTGAACAGTGCTCAGTCCAAATCTACTGGATTGAACTGTCTGTACTGATGAATTATTTTTTTCATTCTAAATGAACTTCGTAGAAATCAGGGCATTCCTGTTTAGCATCAGTTTTTAAACATACTATTTTTTTGGGAAGGGCTAGGGCTTCTACTTCGAGCTCCCACAGTCAATCCAAAAGTAGAAAGACAAAACAGCAATTGCAAGTCTTTCTGTCCTTACCAGGAAAGAAACTACTGATGCCTGATAGGATTACTACACTACACCATTGACATGTTCTCTATTTCTCTCCAGCAGTGCAGACTGCTCTCATGACAAGCCCTCGATGCCCTGAGGGACACAAGAGGATGTTGGAAGGTAAGCATGTCCAGCCTACTAAGATAAAACCAGCGAGATGGCACACTCCAGGCAACTATCATGGCACACAACACCACTCCTACCGATGCCTACATAGCCTCGCTCTGCTAGCAGAGGGCAAAGGCAATCATGGAGGGGAGGGGACATCATTGGAGATTTGATGAATATTTAAACAGTCAAAATGTCATCTATCAGCATCTTGTTAGAGGAGAGACAAAAAGGCAGTGATGTTTGCTCACAACAGAAGGTATTGGACAGGAAGAAAATGATGGGATCCCCATACCAGAAATCTTTGACCTGGTGATAACTTAATTCTGTATTTAGCCATTACATTATCCTTTCTCCATTGTCAACACCTTTATGGTGTGAGGCAGTGATATTATATACACTCTAAAAAAATGCTGGGTTGTTTCAACCCAACTTTGGGTCAAATATGGACTAACCCAGCTGTTGGGTTAAATTTTTAACCCAAAAGTTGGGTTAGTCCATATTTGACCCAAAGTTGGTTGAAACAACCCAGCATTTTTTAGAGTGTATAATTAAATAAATTCTATTCTCAGCTTAGGATAGTACTGACAAGCAAAAGTCAATGACCACATTCACTTTACACTAAGGCCCATTTCACGGTTAAGCCAGGGGTGTCCCGCTCCTGGAGGGCCAACGTCCTGCAGTGTTTAGCTGTAACCTGCCCCAACACTTTTGTCTGGAATATTCCAGTAATCCTAAAGACCTTTATTAGCTGTTTCAGGTGTGTTTAATTATGATTGGAGCTAAACTCTGCAGTATATTGGCCCTCCAGGAGCAGGATTGGACACTGGTGGGTTCAGCCTTTATACCAAGAAAAAAAAAGGCTACAAAATCTCATTTTGGCTCTAGTGTCTCAGATAGCTTGACCTTCTAGAACTCATTTAGTCTTGTAGTAGAAATTATCTTAACTTGGACATGTGTAGATATAAATTAATATACTGTTAGGGTGCCTACACACTAAAGTACTTTTTCAACAGGCAACTATAATTTGTATATCTCTAAAATTCTGATTAACAGAGGTATATGCAAGATGTGTTATTTGGATTTCAAGTAACCAGAATATTACCTTAAAGGCCCCAATATACTCTCTGATAAAGTTCATTCTTTGCTCAAGGGTAAACAGAAGTTTGAAATAGCTGAGCAATAGTATACTGTTTGTGAACATTCCAAAGCAGCTCATGAGCAATGGGAGTGATGCTAGGCGAGTATTTAACTATGTGCTGCGAGCTTATCCTTTCAGAAACACAACTAACACACAACAATAATGTCAGTGATGAGAAAAGCAGTTAAAACAGCATCTGATCATAGGGATGTGGATATGATTCACCCAATGTGCAGTTTGGCACTCATATTCATATTTTTACTCATGTCTGACCTCAACAGACTGGGCGAAGCAATGAAAAGATTTCCCATGTCAAACAAGCTAGAGCCCCATATCACATCCACCTATGAAGTAATCTTCATAGACCAACGGAAGTTGTCGAAATGACGTCACACTTGTCCGTTCTGTGATTTCACTTGAAGTGTATCATTCTTTATCAGACATTAAGCATTCACACGTACATACATGCCTTATTTTAAACAAACCCCAGTTTACCTAATCTGACAAATACTTCAACATAATTCTTCACTCAGGCAACAACACTCTTCAGCAACATACAGATTTGATATTCAACTGTAAATTGTCCAGTGAATCCCTTTGAACTTTTCTGGCTACTTTTCAATGCCAAGAAGGCAAATTTAGGTGCTAATTTACAGAGCTTTTCCACTGGCTTTTCACAAGCACCTCTTACAGAGCTAAATCTGGTTATCAGTTGTTTCTGTGGAAAACAGTCAGTGCTTGAAGCCATCTATGGCAAATCACAACAAACACTGATGAACTAAAAAAAAATCTTAAATCTTAAAGCTTAAATCAAGGCACTGATGACAAAATAAAACTGAGGACATGATACATTATGATAAAAGTTACATTTCTTGTATAACATACTTGGACCTGCTGATATCAAGGCAACAGTTTCACAGAAAACTGGAAACCAAATAACAGAAATCTGTTACAAATCGGACTGACATTTTTACAGTTTTGTTTCTTGCAGCTTGCAGTGCGAAATAATACAGAGCAGCTTTAACCATACATACACCATTCCTTCTTTGAATCAGAAGAAGACCTACAAATATATAATGGATTTTTGAAATATCATACCATCTATCAAGGTCTTGATATGTCAAGCTTCATGACAAATTAGCTGGGAATAATGACCCCACAGTGGTGACCTTACAGACGGCCGCTGACCTGTGGCTAAAGTGAGTTTCAGTGGAATATGGTCCACTGGGAGTGAACTGTACATGTCTATGCATGAGTCTAGTGTACTGCTGAGGTACTGAACGCTGAGACGGTGATGCTGATGATGCCTGCTATTTTCCGTATGTTTACCATCATTTCAGCTCTCTTGGGGAGGACAAACATGGCTCCGACTGGAAAAGGCCATAGAGCAAGGGTCTCCCGAGGCCGTACACCCTCTCACGCACACATAGACACAAACATACACACGGTAGTGCGGCAGAGATGGGGAATCAGAAAAAAGAAAAAAAAAACAGAGGGAGGGAGGGAGGGAGGGCAAGACACAGGGTGACTGGAAGGGGAGGCGAGAGAGAGAGGGCCTGCAGACACAACACAGCTCAGAGTTGATTGGGAGTGACAGGCTGCTGATTAGTCAACTCGCAGCCTACACACACGCACAAACAAGAGCAGACAAATGAACGCTTGCACGAGAGCGACCTATACTTACATGCACTTTTACATGTAACGTTTTGTGGAGACATTTTCATGCACTGATAAACAGATAAACATCCTTTCACCAAACAAATGAAAGAAATGGGGGTTTATGATCTTCCCATGAGTGTGTATTAATAGATGGATCTTACCTTGAGAAGATAGACGGGAATGTTGCTAAAATCCACTGGGAGTTTAAGAAGGAATCGAGCAGAAAACTCCCCCGTCTAGAAAAAAATAAAGAAAAAAGCACATGGAGCATCAAATAGTGAACACACACACACACTCTCTGTAACATTCCTCACACAGTAACCTAATTGTTAATGGAATAATTCTGTCATTATTTCTCATCCTCATGTTGTACCAAACCCACTTGACTTTATTTATGCCATGGAACACAAAAGTTCAGCAATTCTGAAGAATCGCCCTGATTGCTATTTTCCATCTAATTAAAAAAGCCGCATTAAAAACACCCATACCATATGTCTATGACTGTTAGCCGTGTATTGGATTAGCAATATGTCCTTACTGCGGCCCGAGATGCTGGGATAGGCTCCAGCATCTGTGCAATCCTACACAGGACAAGCGGTTTGGAAAATGGATGGAAGACATATAATAGACTTTCCTTGTCTTCTGGGCCCAGTTGTTCAAAAGTAATCTGATCAGATTGCAGTTGTTCAAAAAATCATATTAGATCACATAATCCAGTCCAGTCTTGGTTTTGATCTGAATCAACTCTTCAGTATGTGGTTTTTAGTGGGATTCTTTTGTTTCAAACAATCTGAATTATCTTATCCCAGCGGAAGCTGGATTTCATGAAACCTATACAGGTGTCTCTCAATAAATTAGAATGTCGTGGAAAAGTTACATTTATTTCAGTAATTCAACTCAAATTGTGAAACTCGTGTATTAAAATAAATTCAATGCACACAGACTGAAGTAGTTTAAGTCTTTGGTTCTTTTAATTTGATGATTTTGGCTCACATTTAACAAAAACCCACCAATTCACTATCTCAACAAATTAGAGTACTTCATAAGACCAATAAAAAAACATTTTTAGTGAATTGTTGGCCTTCTGGAAAGTATGTTCATTTACTGTACATGTACTCAATACTTGGTAGGGGCTCCTTTTGCTTTAATTACTGCCTCAATTCGGCGTGGCATGGAGGTGATCAGTTTGTGGCACTGCTGAGGTTGGTATGGAAGCCCAGGTTTCTTTGAAAGTGGCCTTCAGCTCATCTGCATTTTTTTGGTCTCTTGTTTCTCATTTTCCTCTTGACAATACCCCATAGATTCACTATGGGGTTCAGGTCTGGTGAGTTTGCTGGCCAGTCAAGCACACCAACACCATGGTCATTTAACCAACTTTTGGTGCTTTAAGCATTGTGGGCAGGTGCCAAATCCTGCTGAAAAATGAAATCAGCATCTTCAAAAAGCTGGTCAGCAGAAGGAAGCATGAAGTGTTCCAAAATTTCTTGGTAAACGGGTGCAGTGACGTTGGTTTTCAAAAAACAAAATGGACCAACACCACAGATGACATTGCACCCCAAATCATCACAGACTGTGGAAACATAACACTGGACTTCAAGCAACCTGGGCTATGAGCTTCTCCACCCTTCCTCTAGACTTAAGACCCTTGTTACTACAAAACTGCTCTCATCTGAAAAGAGGACTTTGGACCACAGTCCAGTTCTTCTTCTCCTTAGCCCAGGTAAGACACCCCTGACATTGTCTGTGGTTCAGGAGTGGTTTAAACAAGAGGAATACGACAACTGTAACAAAATTCCTTGACACGTCTGTGTGTGATGGCTCTTGAAGCCTTGACCCCAGCCTCCATCCATTCCTTGTGAAGTTCACTCAAATTCTTGAATCGATTTTGTTTGATAATCCTCATAAGGCTGCGGTTCTTTCGTTGGTTGTGCATCTTTTTCTTCCACACTGTTTCCTTCCACTCAACTTTCTGTTAAATGCTTGGATACAGCACTCTGTGAACGGCCAGCTTCTTTGGCAATGAATGTTTTGTGGCTTACCCTCCTTGTGAAGGGGTCAATGATTGTCTTCTGGACAACTGTCAGATCAGCAGTCTTCCCCATGATTGTGTAGCCTAGTGAACCAAACTGAGAGACCATTTTGAAGGCTCAGGAAACCTTTGCGGTGTTTTGAGTTGATTAGCTGATTGTCATGTCACCATATTCTAATTTATTGAATTGGTGGGTTTTTATTAAATGTGAACCAAAATCATCACAATTAAAAAAAACCAAAGACTTAAACTACTTCAATCAGTGTGCACTGAATTTATTTAATACACAAGTTCACAATTTGAGTTGACTTACTGAACTAAATACCTTTTCCACCACATTCTAATTTAGTGGATGCACCGGTAATATATATATATATATATATATATAGATATATTATCGAATATATATATTATATTATATATATACTGTATATACACTACCGCCAAAAATTTGCATCATTCAACTGTATGTTTTTTTAAAGAAGTCTCTTATGCTCATCAGGCTGCATTTATTTGATCAAAAATACAGAAAAAACTGTAATCTTGCTAAATGTTATTACAATATAAAATAATGGTTTCTATAATACACTTTAACACATAATTTATTTCTGTGATGCAAAGCTGAAATTTTCAGCATCATTACTCCAGTCTTCATTGTCACATCATCCTTTAGAAATCATTCTAATATGCTTAACATATTTTTTTGGAACCTGTGATCTTTTTTCAGGATTCTTTGATGAATAAAAAGTAAAAAAGCAGAGCATGTATTTAAAATAGAAAAGTTGGGGTCAGTACATTTTTATTCTTTCTTTTTTTGAAATAAATTAAAAATTTTATTCAGGTCACGATTGTGTTTATTGTTAACACATGTGATAGCAAAGAGTTATAGTTAGAAAGAGTTATATTTTGAATAATGCTGTTCGTTTTAAACTTTATTCCTCAAAGAATCCGGAAAAGTTTCAAAAAAATTTTTGGCAGCACAACTGTTGACAACATTGATAATTCTATATAATCAGCATATTAGAATTCTTTCTGAAGGATCATGTAACTTTATACTGGATTAATGGCTGATGGCAATTCAGCTTTGCATCACAGAAATAAAGTATATTTTAAAGGATATTAAAATAGAAACAATTCTTTTTGCAAGATTCTTTTTTTTTACTTTATTTTTGATCAAATAAATTCAGCCTTGATGAGATAAGAGCCTTAATGATATTAGATATATATGATATTAATATATTATATATATATATTATCTATAAATAATTGTGAAATAATACACTATTATATATATATATATATATTACATGGTGAAATATTATATATATATATATAATAATACAGTATATATATCTATATAATGGTGAAATGATAACAATATTATATCAATGTAGTACATACACCTTTTTATATTTTTGAACTTGAAGCGACTTTTTTTTTGTACCTAAGTCGTACATCAGAGATTTATCAGTCAAAATATTTCTTACCATTAAAATAAAAACATAAAAATAATACTAAATAATGGCCTTAATCATGGATCCAAGGGATTTCCAAATCTGGATATTCTAATGCAGATTCAAACTTTTAAATCACTGGAGTCGAAGATTCAAATTAAAAATGTATTTTAGAGGCATTATTCATTGATAATCTGCAACTCACCTTCAGCTGTTGACAGCAAGACTGCATCAATAAGTGAGAGAACCCAAATTAATTCTATTTTGTGAAAGAATCATTTACAATCCGTTTTGTAACGATCACTGATTCATTAAAAAGACATCTAGTCACATAATTAGAGTCAGCTTTAGTGCTGATCTTTTCATAACTTTGTCAACATCTGTTACTGAACGAAAAACATTTAACAACATTAAGCAAATAATGCGTACTGGCCTCTGTAGAGCTGTGCTTATAGCGGATTGAACCTTCAATTAATTCATCACTTTCACTGTTTTTGAACTGAACTGAATCAACACTGAGCTGACTTGAGCAGAATGATGACACTATTGTCTTCTGGAGAGCTGCTTTATAGCTGAACTGAGTTTGTTTCATAATTGACAAACTTTGCAACACTGACACTGTTAATAACTAAACTGAGCTGAAAAATAACACCATTGTATATTTTAGAGCTGTTTTAAGGCTGAAATTAAATTTGCTTCATAATTATTTTTTTGGCAATATTAACTGTTATTTTTCCTGTTTTTTTACAATGAAGCTTTTTTTATATATAAATAATCTGCATTGTATAAGGTGCTTTATAAATAAATGTTACTTGACTTCTGTCATTGCAAATTATTCATTTACAAATCAGAAATCACTACTTCTGTAGCAATAAAAGCTAGGGTGTATATCATGCTTTTCAGTGAATAAAGGCTTAAATTGGTCTGTTTGTCACACAAATATATTCCTTTAACTATATTATTAAAGGACTTTGACTATATTTTTTAACTCTGTATTGTATGTCCCTTTCAAGGTGGTGTGCGTGTAGGGTTTGATGTGTGTATAATATATCAGCAAAAGTAAAAAAAAAAAAAAATTCTTGTTACATTGTCAAACAATGTACTGTTGCATTGGCCAAGCCACTATTGTCAAGGTATAATTTTGATTCGATTTAAAATAGAAGTACAATACATGTGAGAAAGTAATGCAGTGCTCATCTTAAAATTCTCTTCAAATGTTCTCTAGAGTATGGCATAGCCATATTCACTTTAAAATGTAATTCGCTGTATGACTCCTTGTTTACATTCATATAATATGCATAACTTTGGTTACATCTTTTTAAAATTACACAAAAGTTTCCTAATCATAGACTGTTATCCCACAGACCACAGTTCACCACATCCCTTTAAAGATCGAAGCCCATGAAGCAACACACTTCACACCCACAGCACAACACACTACACTCTTCCCAAAAACACGACCATATTACGGAACCCTCTGTGTGTCCATTTGTGAGGGAGTGTGTGTTCGTTTTTGACCGGTTGTGCAATTCGCGTTGCACTTTATCAAAAACCCACTGCCTTGTGTGTGCATCCTGTGACATTGATGCTAGGCCCACAACATTCAGTATTGTGTGATTTTATCAGAACACCACATACATAAAGTTGCTGGTTCAAACCCCAAATGGGATGAATGATTACCAGTTACCATTGTGCCCATGAATAAGGCACCTAATTTCAGGTTGTTCCAGGAAGTATATCTCTGCAATAGGAGAACTCCCAGTAGCACAGTGTAAAAGTGTCAGCTAAATAACAAATCAGTACCGATAATTAGAGAATTACATAGGTGGACTTTTAACATTTGAAAGTAATGAAGCAGAGAGTTTTTACCACTTCAATCAATTAGTTCATGAAATTTAATTAAGAGAAGGTCAGTTTACTTGAAGTGGAGCTAAGTGATCAAGTGCTCCAAATATATGCTTTAGTAATAGTGAGCGCCGGTGTGATGTTTTATATGTTAATTAACCATCTAATGTCTATTTGTTGATAATTTAGGGAATACCTAATTTTATCCATCCAGGGTGATTCCCTGCTTTTGGCCTAGGACACAGGAATAGGCTCCAGCATCCCCTTGACCCTACATAGTGGTTTGGAGAATGGATGGATGGACTTTATCACAATCCACGGAATGGAACTTTGCTATTAGGTTAGAAATGTATAGGGGATGGGCGTTGAGTGCAGCACTGGTACCCATCTGTTCTTGCGGCCAGCGTAGACTCCATACTGTGTGCCGCATAGTTGGGGTTCTTCCAGCATGTGCATATTCAAAGAGATGCGGGAACTGTCCACGAAGTCGCTGTCACTCTGGTACAGATGATACTGCGCAAAACAGCTCTTTCATCCAGCTCAGGAGACACTCCCGGTTTACCCCTCCCACGACACCAATGCTACCGGAGGAAATAGAAAGAGAGTGGGAGTCAGCATTTTATCACACACACAAAAAAAGAGTAGATTGGGAAAACAGAAACATCTATCACTTTTCAGCCCACTTTTAAAGATTTTGTGAAGCACACATATTGAAATAATAATTAAAAAAAAGTATTGCACAAACATATTACATGAAAATTAATAGCTTGGAAAGGTCAAAGTTACCATGAAAATCCATTCACAACTAATTTTATTTCTGTAACATGATATATTAGTTTCATTATGGCTATTTTTTTTTTTTTAAAGTACGGTAGGGTAATTAATTGATTTTATCCATCAGGAATTGATGGAATAAAGTGGGCATTCAAAAAACATACAACTCTGTTGACACCCATTGGTTGAAACTTAAGTGGCTTTGGTAACATCAGTCAAATAGGAAAGTCATTTCAGAAGAACAGGAATGTGTATAACGAATACAAAAATGGTCAATTTGAATTAATTTTGCCTTTAGAGTTAAAGTGTGAGTTTTCTGTGCCACAAAACAGAAATAAAGTCTGTTTTATAAAGAAAAAAATAAAGGTTTTCTAAAAATTCCCCAATCTACCATGGTTTAAACAGATAACCCCCCACCACCTCATGCCATTGGCTGAGACCACTTAATGTCAGGGCCGCTTAAAGTAAATTGCGATGGCTTTTTGAATAAGAAAAAAAAAGTAAGGTGGCACTTGATAATATTTATATTAACGATTATGAGAAAACTTTTTTTTTGAATGATGTGCATGGATAAAGATTTTAAATAAACACTATAAAATTCCATTAAAATAAGAATTTTGATTTCACAGTGACTTTAAACAGTATTCATACAAGTATCCAAACTTTTGAGTGAAATAACCTGAATACATGTACCATGCTTTTGGCATATAACAATAAATAGCTTCAGTGTACAACATGTTGCTAGAACCTTAAAATAGCTTTATGAATCATCACGTTATCAAAAAATCCTCTTTGAACGATGCCAAGGGTGTTTCACATGGAATACACATTAAATACAGACTGTAAGTGTAGACTGCAAAAAAACTTTTAGAGATAAGGAAAATAACAAAAGAACCGAGGCAATTAAAGTCAGGTGGCAGTTTCTAAAGTGCTGAGCCGGGGCCTTATAACCCTTTATTGTCAAAATGTCAACTTGATGTGGTGGTTTCCGCCCCTTTGCACTCCCCCTCCCAACCATCTTGAGGTGGCAACACTACAGGATATCCTGCACCGGCAGGGACACTTTCATCTCCTAACTCTACGCACTCCAAGTCCAGAAGCCAAAAGACGATGAATTCCAGCTCCATTTCTTGCTAAGGCAATGTGCCACAAAGCATGGGAAATTAAGCCACTGAAAAAGAGGAAACACTGTTCTCACACAGTTCTCAGATAAGACAGTTTCAAGACCTTGAGTCTGTGCCATATGTTTAATGCATGGAGGGAACAATGGTTTGGTAAGAAAACTAGATTTTTGAAGGTTCAGACGGCAACCGAGCGCAGACTATTTCCAGTCTCTCTTACTGCAAACACACTGCTATTAGGGAAAGAAGTGAGTTGAGTGGGTGTATGCCCAACACAGAGTTTGCATTGCCATGTTCTTGCGCACTGCGTGAGCGGGAGAAGGCCTGCATGCCAACATGGTCTACTTGCCTTTCCTCCTCTCCTCCTACAGGCTGACCTCATTTGCATAGGTGATCCCAATTTGCATGAGATTCCGACTGGAGCAGTGCACAGGTATGCAAATTAAGAGTGAGGGGGCAAAATCCAAATAGCCACCTTTTCACGAAGTGTTCCACCATTCTTTTCACTGGCCTAATTCTACCCAACAGCAGGTTCTGTCTGCGAGGCCCAATTGCTTGTTGATGCGTAATATGTACACAAGTTGAAATTAAATTTTACTGACATTGACTGAAAATAAAATGCAGAATATAAATTTTTGCAAGCAAGTAAATAAACATTACATGTATCTCGCTTAAAGAACAGTTCCTTGTCAAGGGTTAAGAATAAGACAAATACGTATTCCTGTCATTGCGAGGCACAAACAAACACAGGCTGTGTTAAAATGAGTTTGTCAAACACTGTCTTGGATTTTTAAATGATGGCAATGCAATTTCGGCTTGATTTTCATCGCTCCCATGAATCATTCCATCTACAAGCCTGATTGAGTCACATACGAGCAGAAGAGAAGAGAGGGGACAGAGCACGCCGTCTGTCCACTGAGGCACACATTACACAACTTATTAACAGCACAACCCACAGCATACAGCTGAGCTTGTTACATTTCTTGGATCAAATCAAAGCATCTTTTTGTCTTTAGTTAATAGAAAAGAGAGGAAAAAACGGAAAGGAAAGATAAGAGATGAGCTCTTCACCCATGACCAGGAATGATGATAAGGGAAAGAGTGTGTGTAGGGCAATCAATTCAGGAACCCATATATATATTAGGGGTGTAACGGTACACAAATATGACAGTTCGGTATGTACCTCGGTTTTAATGTCACGGTTCGGTATGATTTCGGTACAGCAGGGGGGAAAACTAAACTTTTTTTTTTTTTTATGGTTTACTGAACAAGTTGCTCTTTCTTTAAATACATTCAGTTATAGTTAAAATTTTCTTAGTGATAAAAATCGTATCAGCTTATGCTTATAAACTATAGGGAGACCTTTTACATTATAAGGTTACAATTAGGCATAACAACTTAACCCAAACTTAAATTGAATTGCTATTTATTTTTAAATAGATGATCAACACTCAACTTTAAAAAAAAATGTGTGCAAAACATGTAAATTGCACATAATGCAGTTTTTAAATTAACTTATAAATAATACCATTTCTAAGTTATTTGTTAAAATATATTCAATTACACAATGGCTGTCATAGCATGTTTCATAACAGATTAATTTATACATACTGTACGTTAAGTAATTAAGGATCTGCCATATACTCATTATAAAATATAATGCTCCTCTCTAGACTTAATTTCTCTAGTGAACTAACGAGCTGTGTTTTATTTCCACGCTGTATTGTTGATGTCTTTCCGCGGTTGAAACACTGATTGAGCAATTACATGAGGCATGAGATGTTCAGTCATGTTTATTCGCGTTAAAATTAGTAGTACAGAGGAAGGAATGATCGAGTTCACTCGCGCTCCGCTCTGCACAAATCTGCGGGGCGTCACGGCTCAGACACGGGAACCGGAGCTGATCGCGGCCGCTCTATTCAGTGCTTGTGTTGGGATTATACCATCACGTTTCTGAACCGTCCCAGAAGTGGCTCTCTAAGGCATTTATACAGTGATCTGTCGTGCCACATAAAAGACAGTCAAACGCCATTTATTATTTGAATTTCCTGAGAAGAAGAAGAAGAAGAAAAAAAGAAAAAAAAACTGTATTTGTGCGGTACACATGCGTACCGAACCGAAAGACCGTACCTAAAATTTTCGGTACGAATACGTGTACCGTTACCCCCCTAATATTATATTCTATAAATTATATATTTTTTTTTTTCTCTTTCTCTCTTTCTCCGTACTGGTAACTGGTTGGCGCCATTGCAGCAATGTTAGCACCATGCCTATACATTATACTGGGCTCAAAAGGCAACATCAGCTTAAATCCCAGCTCATGACATTCCTAGTTCCTGTTCCTTCAGTTATTTCCTGAATTTGCCCCATTACAGTATGAAATAAGTTTTGTGTATGAGTGTGTCTGTTTAGTTTTTGTGCAAAATTTTTTGAAATGGGGGTGGGGCGACTCAAAAAGTCTTTCAAATTGATCATCAGAATTTCTGTGAAATTTCCTTTTAGCCAACTTGTATCTAGGTTCATTCTGGTATAGGATGCTCACATTTCTAATCCAAATTTCAATGAATACCATTCAGTAGGCTATATTCAATTTCAAAATTCATGTCACTGATACAAATTCTGTTTCATGTTGACTTTAAGAAACACTTATCAATGTTTTATTGAGTCATTGGCGAAACGGTTATCTTTCCCATCCTGATTAAGAATTACAACACCCTAAAAACTGTTCCATTGTTACAGAATTTCAAATCAAGACAAGAAAGTCAACGTTTCCACATACGAGGAGTGGTTTTCTGGATAATGTCTTAACTTTTTACTTTAAAAGTGAGATGACATCATTGCCCAGCATCACTCCCCTTGGTAGGGAGTAAGACGTGTGTGAAACAGTTATCAGACTGCCATTATTCATCACATTAATACAGGGTGGATAAAGATAAATAGTAGATATACTGTGGTCCGCTATGCTACAAAGATCTACAACAAGGGCACCGATTTCCAGATACAAATCAGTCAGATCCATATTTACAGGGTCTTGATTCATTTTGAGATCAACAAGAACATTTCTGTTACAATGTCATTTAAGCCTAGACACACAAAGTGATTCTCCATTAACAAATACTGTGAACTGAACACTGAACACTCAACCTTGGTAACCAAGGGACTGTCCAAGATGGCACATTTGACGAGGACGCCCTAGCTCATATCTAAAAATTCCATGACCATAACGGTCTCATTTGTCATTTTAAAATTCAGATTGATGCTCACAACCGTTTACAGTTGTCTTTTGCAAAGTCTCCAATGTTGTGGATTTTACAGCAGATGTCTCAACAGTCTATGGATCATTAAGTCACCAAAATATGGACTTGGAGAACTGGAGGACATCTGCAGGACTCAAAAAATGTTGCAAAGATTATTTAGGGAAAACCTTCACAAGTAATAAAAATAATAATAATTAACTAAAGAAAATGCATACCGTCTTAAAATGACAGCAGCCGAATATACTGTACCTGTTGACTTTAATGTTAATCAAACAACAAAAGAAAAAGAGAGAATCACTCACTGCTCTTAACTGAATAACTTTTGGAGCTTTAGTAAGGATCAATGTAAGTTCATCTGATACAGTGAATACTATGCAGTGCTTTATTTTACGTTTGATTACTTTATTAAATTTCTGTTTTTCTTACTTGAATACTACTGTTAGACTGACCTACCTGAAAAACTTAAAGCACTGTTTAATCCATTTGTCCTTTGTCATTTGTTTCTTACTTCAGACTTATACTAGGCTGGTATTACTTCTATTAATTAGTATCAAGAATTGGCATCTAAAGTTTCAAACTTTAAAGATTTTGGTTATATCACCCATCCCTTCTATTAACACACTGTAACATGATCAGAGAATCACAAGAAAGCCAAAGAGCATTCTGACTTTGCCACATCAGTGTGTTTTGAAAGAATTCTGAATGACACATTTTATATGAGAAGCATGACAGTTGTGTGAAGTACAACCTCTCATTTGACTGCTTTTCACAAATACTGAGTATAAATGACCCCAGAAAGCATCCGAGGCATTCAGCAGCTAAACCCATGCCAGAAACACTATGAGCCAGCTGATGATGACATAACCACAGTGGTTCACATACACAAGCCATCTCCATTAGCCACTTTTATCAGTCATTGCTCTATTTTAAGATCTATCTGTTCTGAGATCGCGAGGGTCAAATGTCAGAGTTATTTGCATGCCACATCAACAAGAAAGAGTTAAGCACTGAATGGTTAGAAAAGATGACAATAACAGTCTGGTTTCTCAGTCCGACCTCTGTCCGTCTGGCCACTTTTCTGTACGTCTCTCTATAGATCAGTCTGAGCAAGAAGAAAGATGCCATTGTTTTGGAGAGGGAAGGGCTCATCCTTTCTGCCGGGAGAGGAAGCTGGGGCAGAGGCAGGACGCTTACACCAGCAATGACCTCATAGTCCTGCGCTGCCTACGGTTACCAGCAACAACAGGATTCCCGTAATGAGTGGGCGACAGAAAACAAGTTGGATATTGTTTAGGTATGTTTTAGGATGAAGCAATGAACAGCCCGAGGAGAGTTGAGGATGAAGAAAACGAAGGAAAGCTGGCTTGAGGAATGTGCTGTGTCAGAGGAACTGTGTTTAAACTAACCAGGGCCCCCGGAGAGTCTTTTCCACTTTGTGATCCCCAGACAATACAATCAAGACAGTAGTCGGTCGCAAAATGCTAGATACGTGCCATAAAACAAAAGGCCTACACAGGTACAGTGATGCAATATTTGCACTCTTTCTGAGTCACTCCAAGTCCTGTCTGCCTGGAAACCATTTCTTACTCAGAGAGAGGACAAAGCAATCTTCATTTTGTAACATCTCATCATTACACAAAAATGTACCTCATGGTTATAAAGAGAGAGAGAGAGAGAGAGAGAGAGAGAGAGAGAGAGACAATAAAGTGTTTAAAATCAATTTGTTTTCAATGAATGACATCCTCATGGTAGAACCAATTTTATTCATTCATAACATAATATGATTATAATGTTCATGGTAAAAGACCATTTAAAAATGCTACGGTAAAACCTATGAATTGGTGAATGGTGAAAAGCTGTAATAGAACTAATGGGACATTTCATGTAATTTTACAGTAAAATACTGTTAAATGTGTCGTTTTTGAAAGAGGAAAAAGTGTCACCTTGTACAGTAAAAATGCTAATTTACATTCCTATAATTCTCTGTGTAACAGCTAGCTCACATTTGAGGTTTCTTTTCACTGACAACCGTTTCTTCTCTTTTTTTCCCAATCATTTATGTATATTAGGATTTTATGTGACATCTTATGTTGTTAATGTTTATTGCATACTATGATGGTGTATTGTTGTTTTAACACTGTGCACCTTCTATATATTATTATTTATCATACTTTGTGGAAAAGCTAGCAGTAATTAACTTTGATGTGTCTTTCTCTTTACAGTTTGTGTTTTTAAGGTGGTTGTCAGCATATTAGGTAATACAAGATTTTAGTAGTTCTGTATATTAACATTATTTCAGGTAATGAAAGTAATGATACCACATTTTTATGGTAAAGGTTAGGTTGTTTTTTTGTCTTTCTTTCTTCAGTCGAAAAGAAATTAAGGTTTTTGAGGAAAAATTTTTCTCCATATAATGGACTTCAACAGTTACCAAATGGTTGAAGGTCCAATTTGCAGTTTCAGAGCAGCTTCAAAGGCCTCTACATGGTACCAGCTGAGGAATAAGGGTCTTATCTAGCGAAACAATCTGTCATTTCTAAAAAAAAAACACAACAAATGCTAGTCGTGCACAGATATATGTTTTTAAAACTCAAGTTAATTTACTTAAATTTGCCTTTTGCTAATTAAGTTTTTCTGAATTACAATGTAGCTTGACACTTTACTATGTTGAATTTAATGCACTGGGGCACAGTGACAAAAAGAGGGATAATAATTTTAAATAATAATAATAATAATACACACACATAAAGCACATATTTGATCTGTTCTGCAGATCGTTATGAAGTCTTTTTGTTTCACTGTTACTATGTGGCCACACTGGGAGCATTTTAAGAGTTGGAGTGCGAGTTCCTGTAAGTTGATCTGTCAGAGCTGGGCCGAGGAAGATGTGCCGTGGGCGTGACGCCTCCAGGTTCAGTAACACCCGAGAGGCACACCCAGTCCTCCTCACCTTCAGAGCAAACCTCCCACACACATGCATGCACACGCACGCACACACACATAGAAAGAGCTGCTCTGACAGTGGCTTTCTGCATAATAATGCATCAGTCACAACAAAATCTGTAAGTGAATGTAAATTTGTTGATAAAACCTCTGTATTGGACTTTCTGTATTGGGTATATTGATGCCTTCTGCAACTATCTTATAACTTCTCAAATTTCGCAAATAGAAATGGGCACAAAACAGAAAAATCTGTAAAAAGAGAGAAAATGTAATGGTCTTGAGACTCTTTAATAGTTGTTTCTGTTTCCAAAATGCTTCTCCAAAGGTCTATAAGAAGAGCTGTCAGCTGAAATTCAGAGATAATTCTTTAGGGTACAGCTAATATTTAAGCACCTTAATATAATTTTTAGTGCCGCTGGCAATCAGCCCCAATAAATAGCAACAAACTTGAGCAGGAAATTAAAAAGAGGAAAAATATTTTGAGTATTAAAATAATCTGAGCTAGCGATTAATTTGAGTGTGGGCAAGTGTTCAGTTTTCCTTATGAAGAGTGTCTAAAGAGTGCCAAGTTTAAGATCACACTAAATTGATTTTGTCATGTGTTCAAAGGGACTTGGCTGGTTAAGTCCAGAGTGTTCTCTTCACATGAACATGATGCTTCACATAAAAAAGAGAAGTCACTTACCACAAAAAGGGTAAAAAATAGGCTTTGAAACTCTACAGAAAAGTATGCCTTTTTCCTAACAAAGTCAAAGCAGGTGCCTAACCTTCAGAAACTGACCTGTTTTA
>JADLZN010008074.1:0-40823 GCA_018155175.1 Sinocyclocheilus anophthalmus
TCAAAGCTTCAGTTCTTTCCTCTAACTTTCGATTTGGCTCTTCACTTTTGGCTCGTTGAAGCTGTCACTCACATGTTTATCCAATGCCTCAACAGATTCCCTCTGATTGAACAGGAACAACAGCTGCTGGAGCACAGCAGAGAGTTGAAGCATATAAAGAAATGTTAACCTGAATGAGCCTTTTACATTTTAACATGCTTATTACTCTGAGACACTCCCTAGAGGTAAACACGAAGACAAGAGGGGCCGAACAAACGGCACACTTTGCATGCCAAAAGAACTATCGCTTGATTCACTTTGATTGGTTGTTTGAAGCTGCCCATAGTAAACACTTACAGAGAAGTTGAACCAATCACTGTAAACACGTTTACTTATTTACATGCATAATTATCTATTCTTACAAGTCTATCTTCTAAATATCAGAATATTAGCCTCTGGGAAGAAATATTTGCAATCCATTTTAACCATATCAAGGTTGTTTTTGTTGTCCACGTGTGATAAAAATTGAAGGCTATCCCCAACAGCTTTAAAAGAAACTCAGATGTGGCATTGTAAAGGGGTAATGTATACAGGTTGTGCTTGTATCAGGATTCTCTGGACCAGTTTGTCCTTGTGGTTAATGAGTTACACTTGACTGCCGGTGTACTTTCACCCACATGGCGCCATATTGGGCAGAATCCAGCTCTAAAAGTGTCCCATTGTCCTTTCTGACTGAAAGGCTCCAATTAGATTATATTATGTACAGTCATTCTGTCGGTATGAATAAAAAATGAAATACCTTGAAATAAAAAAAATGGAAATGTTTTTATTCAAATAATTTTCTCACCATTTTTCATTTCTGATTTTTTTTTTGTCAGTTTTCATTAGACAAGAAATTATACAAAACCGCCTGACCACAATTAGAGAGAGATAACTCTTTTCCACCCTCCCATTCTTTCTCTCTCACTCCCCCTTCTCTGTATCTCTGTTCCTCGCTTTCTCTCTTCACCATCTACTCACATAAACACGCACGCAGACACACACGGCCCCCCAGGCTATCCCCTCTCCTCCCTACAGCGACTAATTGGGCCAAATCTGTGATCTAATTAAACGTCCAATTAGTAGGAGAGGGGCCATTTAGCCGCTGGCTACACCGCTGTGCGCGGGAAATAATGTGATTGAAAAACAAACAGAAAATCAATGAGAGAGAGCGAGAGGGGGGAGAGGGGGGAGAAGAGAGAGAGAGACAGCGGAAATGAAAAAGATGAAACAAGATTTGAATCAGTTGGGTGTTTATAAGGTTAGAAAGCAATGACCGACACATACTGCGGTCCCTCATGTAGATGTGTGTATCTAAGTGCTGTGTCCCTCAGCTATGACCCCTTGAACACATGCTAATTACATTATTCGCAAAACACACACGTTAACTGCATTATTCTATCCGTGCAGGCAGTAAGTACATTATTCTATTAACACGCTCAAAGAACCATAAAAATCAGCACATCATCAATTATTAACAGCACACTTAACCCTGGAGAGCCAAGCCTCCCTCACATTCACTTACCCTTCACTTCATTAAATATTAATATAAGGGTCACATTCAACATGGAGGCCATTGAATAGATTGTTCTCATTCATACTGTACACGCTGAGGGTAAAGGCCCAGAAGGGTCAGACTAAAGTGGCACACAGTTTGTCAAATGTCCACCTGAGGTCAGTGTCTTCTATACTAAGTGTAATTTTATGATTTGAAGTTGATAAAAGTTTGATTTGTGTCTTAAAATCTGCATCACATATATGTTTTTATATAAATATAAAAATATCACATTTTAATATATTTATTTAACTGATATATATATATATATATAATATATATACACACACACACACACACACACATAAATAGTTTGCATATACACTATTAACTCTGAAATGTTTATATCATATATAATGGGTGTATACAGTATATACATATAGACACACATATTATATTATCCATATGTACTAGACCCACCCACATATATAATATATATACAGTGGTGTGAAAAGGTTTTTGCCTCCTTCCTGTTTTTTTTATTTTTTGCATATTTTTCACACTTCAAAATGACAAATATGCAAAAAAAATAAAAAAACCGGAAGGGGGCAAAAACCTTTTCACACCACCTGTATATATCATTTAATATATATATCTATATATAATCTATATATATATATATATATACAGCACACGTACACACAATATAGTACACACGTTGTCATGGAAAAGGTTATGCCTTCCATCCTGTTTTGTTTTCTGTTTTTTTTAATTGTTTGCATATTTTGTCACACTTAAAAGATTCAGATCATCAAACAAATTGTAATATTAAACAAAGATATTGCAAGTAAATACAAAATGCAGTTTTTGAATTATGATTTCATTTATTAAAGGGGGAAAAAAGCTGTTCAAACCTACCTGGCCCTACTTGAAAAATGAATTGCCCCCTCCCGTTAAATCACGAAAGAACTGCAATTAACCACATTATATTAGAAAGCAGAGTTAAATTTCACTAGCCACAACCAGGCCTGATTACTGCCAGACCTGTTGACTCAAGAAATCACTTAAATAGAACCTGTCTGACAAAGTGATCATGCTTAAAGAGCAACACTTCGCCGCGCTCTAAGAAATTCAGGAACAAATGAGAAAGAAAGTAATTGAGCTCTATGTCAGTCTGGAAAAGGTTATAAAGCCGTTTCTAAAGCTTTGGGACTCCAGCGAACCACAGTCAGAGCCATTATCCACAAATGGAGAAAACTTGGAACAGTGGTGAACCTTCCCAGGAGTTGCTGGCCAACTAAAATTACTCCAAGAGCACAACGACGACTTATCCAAGAGGTCATAAAAGAATCCAGTACAACATCTAAAGAACTGCAGGCCTCTCTTGCCTCAGTTAAGGTCCGTGTTCATGATTCAACAATAAGAAAGAGCCTGGGCAAAAACGGCATCCATGGGAGAGTTCCAAGGGAAAAGCCATTGCTGACTAAAAAGAACACAAAGGCTCGTCTCTCTTTTGCCAAAAAATATCTTGTTTATCCCCAATAATTTTGGGCAAATATTCTGTGGACTAATGCGACAAAAGTTTTTGAAAGGTGTGTGTCCCGTTATATCTGGCATAAAACCAACACAGCATTACATAAAAAGAACATCATACCAACAGTAAAAAATAGGGGTGGTGGTAGTGTGATGGTCTGGGGCTGCTTTTGCATCTTCAGGACCTGGATGACTTGCCATAACTGACGGAACCATGAATTCTGCACTCTATCAGAAATCCTGAGGAATGTCCCGGCCGTCAGTTTTGGGCCTCAGCTCAAGCGCACATGGGTTGTACATCAGGAGAATGTCCAAAACACACCCGCAAGTCCACCTCTGAATAGCTCAAGAAAAACAAAATTAAGGTTTGGAGTGGCCAAGTCAAAGTCCAGACTTAAATCCATTTGAGATGCTGTGGCATGACCTTAAACTGTCCATTCATGCTTGAAAACCCTCCAATGTGGCTGAATTAAAACAATTCTGCAAAGAAGAGTGGGCCGAAATTCCTCCACAGCGATGTGAAAGACTCATTGCCAGTTATCGCAAACATTTGATTGCAGTTGTTGCTGCAAAGGGTTGCACAACCAGTTATTAGATTTAGGGTGCAATTACTTTTTTCACGTAGTGCCAGGCAGGTTTGGACAGCTTTTTTCCCTTAATAATGATCTAATAATCATTTAAAAACTGCCTTTTGTATTTACTTGCATTATCTTTGTATATTAAAATTTGTTTTGATCTGAAACATTCCAGTCATGACAGGCAATAAAAATAAAAACAGGAAGTGGGCAAAAACTTTCACACCACTGTATATATATATATAAATATATAAATATATAATATATGTACAGTGGGTACGGAAAGTATTAAGAACCCCTTAAATTTTTCACTCTTTTTTATATTGCAGCCATTTTCTAAAATCATTTAAGTTTTTTTTTTTTTTTTCCTCATTAATGTACACATATCACCCCATATTGACAGAAAAACACATTGTTGACATTTTTGCAGATTTATAAAAAAAAAACTGAAATATCACATGGTCCTAAGTATTCAGACCCTTTGCTCAGTATTTTTAGAAGCACCCTTTTGATCTAATACAGCCTTTTTGAGTCTTTTTGGGAAAGATGCAACAGGTTTTTCACACCTGGATTTGGGGATCCTCTGCCATTTCTCCTTGCAGATCCTCTCCAGTTCTGTCAGGTTGGATTGTAAACGTTGGTGGACAGCCATTTTTTTAGGTCTCTCCAGAGATGCTCAATGGGGTTTAAGTCAGGGCTCGGCTGTGGCATTCAAGAACATCCACAGAGTTGTTGTGAGCCACTCCTTCCGTTATGTTTAGCGTGTGTTCTAGGGTCCATTTTCTTGTTGAAGTAACTCTCGGCCCATCTAGGTCCTTGCGCTCTGGGGAGAAGGTTGTCGTCCAGGAATATCCCTGTCTTGGCCGATTCATCTTTCCCTCGTGCAACCACGTCGTCCGTCCCTGCACTGAAAGAACACCCCCACAGCATATCTTGCCACCATGCTTCACTGTTGGACTGATTGGAGAAGTGATGAGGCAGTGCCTGGTTTTCTCCACACATACCACTTAGAATTAGGGCCAAAAAGTTCTATCTTGGTCTCATCATACCAGAGAATCTTATTTCTCACCATCTTGGAGTCCTCCATGCGGGCTTTCATGTGGCTTGCACTGAGGAGAGGCTTCCATCGGTCCACTCTGCCATAAAGCCCCGACTGGACGAGGGCTGCAGTGATGGTTGACTTTCAACACGTCTCGAAATAGAAAAACCATCTCCCACTACACAGCATCTCTTGATTCTCGGGGTAACAAATCCACAGGTGATCTTGGGTTCTTCTTTACCTCTCTCACCAAGTCTCTTCTCCCCCGATAGCTCAGTTTTGCCGGACCGCCAGCTCTAGGAAGGGTTCTGGTCGTCCCATACGTCTTCCATTTAAGGAATGGAGGCTACTGTGCTCTTGGGAACCTTAAGTGCTGCAGAAATTTTTTGTAACCTTGGCCAGATCTGTGGCTTGCCACAATTCTTTCTCTGAGCTCTTCAGGCAGTTCCTTGACCTCATGATTCTCATTTGCTCTAGACATGCACTGTGATCTTTAAGGTCTTATCTAGACAGTTTTGTGGCTTTCCTAATCAAGTCCAATCGGTATAATAAAACACAGCTGGACTCAAATTAAGGTGTATAACCATCTCAAGGATGATCAGAAGAAAGCATAGCACCTATTAAATACTGAGCAAAGGGTCTGAATACTTAGGTCCATGTGATATTTCATTTTTTCTTTTTTTATAAATCTGCCAAAATGTCAACAATTCTGTGTTTTTCTGTCAATATGGGGTGCTTGTGTGTACATTAATGAGGAAAAAATTTACTTAAATGGTTTTAGCAAATGGCTGCATTATAACAAAGAGTGAAAAAATTAAGGGGTCTGAATACTTTCCGTACCCACTGTATATATATATCTATTATATATATATATCTATATATATATATATATCATAGAAAGAGAAAGAGAACACCCAAATTACAAATTTTTTTAAGAATTTAAGCTGTTTGGAAAAAGTGAAATTTGCCAAAAGCTGAAATCTTCTGGTTCTGGTATACCTTTTTATTAACAGCTTTTTACATTCACGTCCGCCATTTTAATGTGTGAAATAAATCTTGTTAATGTGACAAAATACACAAAAATTGTTATTTTTAGCTTGGATCTCTAAAGGCATTAATGCGTCAGTTATATATGCAAGCTTCTACTCTCAGCAAAGTGTTTTTATTAATAAAATTAAAAACTAATGTTATGTCAATAATTATGAAAAATAAATTAAAGTACATGTTTAAAACTCATCTCTTCTAAATCTCAGCACAGGTTTCTGACTCTTACCATGGTGAAGCCCAGGAGGCAGGGGAGGCCTCAGCAGATGTTACACAGCTAAGTGAAGCCTTGCTGGGCTTGGCGTAGCTGCAGATCCCCTGGCAGGTCTTGTCTAGTGTTCTGCAGGAGAGAGAGCGGATCACTGACACACAGAGCACAAACCACCTGCTCTGACCTACTGGGCCAAACATTACCAGTGCTCTATGCCAAGGCCGACTTATAGGAGTGTACTGACATAAAATGGTCAAACATCACTGAAGCCTTGTAAGAAACAGTAAAAATGCAAGAAACTAAAGCCCATGTTGACATTTGAAATCTTATTTTTTAACAACTTAAAGCTGACAGCTATATAGTTTATAAGATTAACAGAAATCTAATGTGACCATTTATTTTTATTGAAACATGTTGGTCCACACCATATTTAAAAAAATATGCTGTAAATAATAAAAAACCTTAATTGAAAAACGTAATTGAAATTTAATGGAAGTTCTCCACTGTGTGTCATTTAAATATAAATTTTATCTCACATATTTCCATTAAAATCATCTAGAAGAAATCATATAAAGAGGTACAAATGAGTCAGTTGTTGACAAAACACTATGATGCTTAATCTGGATAACAAGCTCAAATATTTAAATTTTGGGAGAGATTAATGGCATTTGTTTTAGTTCATATTGATACGACAAACCTTAGCAAATCTGAGCTTAATTCAACTCATTGTACGAATCCTTTTCAAACTCTAAATGAGACACATTATTGGGTCTTCTTAGGATCTCATTTGTTATTTTTCTAGAATCAAAAACTGTACAAAAATAAAAAAACATTTTCCAGCATTTTACTAGGGGTGTAAGAAAATATCAATACACGTGAGTATCGTGATATTTTGTTTGGCGATACTGTATCGATTCTCAAAAACGGAATATCTATAAAAAAAAAAAACAAGATTCATGGCAGTTGTTTCGTTTTGAGTTTATATACCGACCGCTAGATGGCAGTCTTCATCTCTGAACTTATTAAACAGTGACAGGAAGTACTAGCATTAGGGCACGCCACTAATGTTAGCATTAATATAGTTTGTTGCTAGTAATGGAGGATGAAAGAATTGTTCCAGGTTCCCGTTTCGGCGTACATTGCTGAAGTGTGGCGTCATATGGCTTTTAACATCCACCGCGGGACCGTGGCGCAGGCGCCGCCTCGGTTCTGCCACTTGCCGTGTCCCGTGTGAAGAGCCTTCGCGCGGGTGCAGTGGGCGGTAGGGTCGCCGCGCGGCTGCAGCTTTCTCTCGTGGTGTGGGCGATTCCTCTCTAGCTTTCATGAGACATCACGGAGACATTTCTCCGTTATGGGGAACTCCTTCCCTTCCAACCTTTCCTGAAGTCCTATTAGCTCACGCCAGTCCAAATGACTGGCCAATTGTCGCAAAGTATGTAAATTGCATGCAAATGCTTTCGAGCTTGAGAGGCAGTATAAAATGCGGTGCACTCGACAATTATGTCAGAATCTTCTCCTTCACTTTGCTAAATAACTTAAAAATATGGCTTATAACTATTACAGCTCACTAAAGGTTCGCTCATCAGAGGGCGGTGCCTGGATTGCCGCTCCTCAGCAGCATTCAGGTGAGTATGACATTTTTCTTCAGATGCCAGATGAGTCCGTCTGCCCTCTATCAGTGGTGGACCATAAGGACTCTGGTGATGAGTTCATGCCAACAAAATGTCCGCATTCCTCTCACTCATCGAACCTGCAGGACATCAGCCCGGCTTCTCACGTCCCTCCAGATTTCGCTGGGCTATTACGTCAGTTGTTCACGCCCCTACGAAGTGGTGTTCAACTAGGTCGTATAGCCATTCACAGTCTGTAGAGACAGGAGCAGATGCCGCCGCCCACACCGGTTAAAATGTGCGCCATGCAAGCAATGAGCCTCGTTATGCCGAGGCGTGCTTTCCAGCAGCAGGCCGCGAGATCGAGGTCTTCTTTGGTGCACGACTCATCGCAGTGCAGGGACACCAGGCCCACGACCGCTGCTGCCAGGAGCCGGATGTGCGGATAAAAGTGTAAAGGGACCCGGGAAGAGGAGCCACGGCAAGCGGAGGAGCCCGCGCCGTGACTCCCGCCCGCCGTCAGCTGCCAAGCCGTCGTCCTGACAGCCCGGAGAGGAGGGAAGAGTAGCCTACGCGATCGGCCCAGCCCCCAAGCTGTCTCAAAATTTTTCAAATTTGTGTTTGATGTGTGTGTGAGATTATTAAAAAAAATTTATACATGTGCACAAAAGAGCTCTTTCCTCCTCACTCAGTCAATGTAGCGCCGCTGCTCACACATGTTATGCCGCGCAGCACTCGACGGCGCATCCAACTACCAAGCCGCTAAAGCCGCTATGTCAGTTCCTGAGCGTGTGGAAAATATTTCGGGAATTTTTTTTCCCCCCCTAGCGCTGGTTACTCGGTGTGATAGAGTGTGGGTACGCCCTTGAATTCAGATGCAGACCACCCCGTTTCAACGGCGTGGTGAAGTCTCTAACATTGCCTCGAAATGCCCTGATTCTGAGACAAGAGGTATGCAACCTGTTAGAAAAAGGAGCGGTAGAACGAGTCCCTCCGAGCGAGCTGGAGAGCGAGTTTTACAACCGCCATTTTATGGTGCCCAAGAGAGATGCAGGACTCCGCCCGATTCTAGATCTCAGGCCCATCAACAGAGCGCTCTGCAAGCGTGCGTTCAGGATGATAAAACAGATCCTGGTGCGAATTCGCCCCGGGTACTGGTTGCATCCATGAATTTAAAGGACGCGTACATTCACATTCAGATAGCAGCGCATCACAGACGCTTTCTGAGATTTGCTCTTGAGGCACAGCGTACCAGTACTCTGTTCTCCCGTTTGGGCTGGCTTTGGTCCTGTGCATTTTTTTGAAGAGCATGGACGCAGCTCTCACCCCCCTCAGAACGAGCGGGATGCGCGTTCTCAATTATTTGGATGACTGGCTGATCTTAGCTCAGTCACGGGACACACTATAGACAAACTGTTTCGTCACTTGGAGTTCTTGGGGCTATGTGTGAATGTGCGTAAGAGCATTCTCGCCCCGAGTCAGTCTATAACGTATCTGAGAGTGTGCTTCTCTCGGGAGCGCTCGGCAGCCATTTTGTCTTCCCTGCACCATTTCAGACTGGGCAGCTCTGATCACTTGAAGTAATGTCAGAGGCTGCTGGGACTCTTGGAAGCGTCATCAGTATGTCATCTGGGTTTACTACACATGCGCCCGCTGCAGTTATGGCTGAAATCTCAAGCCCCTTGGACGGCGTGGACTTCGGACCGTTTGCGCATCGCGGTCTCCCGTGGTTGCATCGAAGCCCTGAGGCCGTGGCGCAAAGATCTCCTCAGCCGGGGGGTTCCCCTGGGCTTGATGACGTCACGTGTCGTGGTCACGACGGATGCGTCGACTCGCGGATGGGGAGCAGTGTGTGAGGGCATGTGGTCAGAACCACAGAGCCGGTGGCACATAAACCACTTGGAGCTGGAAGCAGTGTTCTTAGATCTAAAGGATTTACGGCCGCAGCTGGAACAGCGACATGTACTGATTCTCACCGACAACGTCTGTGGTGTCGTACATAAATCACGAAGGGTGCGTACGATCCAAGGCTCGGTACAAGCAGGCAGTAAATCTCCGGCTATGGAAGGACCGTCACTTTCTCTCCATCAGAGCAGCGCACATCCCCGGTCTCCTGAACCGCGGGGCGGACATGCTTTCGAGAAAGGGGATTCCTCAAGGAGAGTAGAGGCTGCATCCCGAGTCGGTTCGGATGATTTGGACCCGCTACGGGAGAGCGGAGGTGGATCTGTTCGCCACGAGCGAGAATGCACACAGCCCGCTGTTCTTCTCCCTGTCTCTCACTCCCGGCTGGAAGGGGACGCTCTGACATCGCACTGGCCAGCAGCCAGGCCGTATGCATTCCTCCGATCAAGATAATGCAGCTGGTGATATGCAAGATCAGGGAGGAGGAGGCTTCGGTGACACTCATCACCCCGAACTGGCCAAACCAGCCTTGGTTCCCGGACCTGACAAAGCTGCTGGTGGCGCCGCACTGGCCATCTGACTGCTGAGTAGTGATTGTGTTTTTCAGCAATAGTGTGCACCCTTAATTTACAGAGCAAAGAAGGTCAGGGAAAATCTGTAGATGGAAAAATCCACAAGTTATTTGTGCATTTTTCTTTTTTTCTACTTGATACTTTGCACTTTTTGTTAGAAAATGTTTATTTAATATTTATTCAGGTTTTTTTTTAAGGTATCTAATATTTTGAGACTTAATTTCCATGATCTAAATATTCTTAAAAATTAAAAGTTTGTTGTCATTTGGAAGTGTGTGGCCTTCTTGCATTATTATGCTGTTACATTATGATTATATATTCAGTGACATAAAATGGTCTTTAAAATGACAATAATATCACTTATCGCAATTATTTCTGGGGCAATATATCGCACAACAAAAAGTTGTTATCGTGACAGGCCTAATCATGTGTGGCTGCTTCGGGGATATCAGAGGAGCTGACCACCCTGCATTCTCGTGTGCTTGATACACTCTCAGAGGCGCGAGCGACTCACGAGACATGTTCTATGCTTTAAAATGGGAGTGTTTGTGGTGGCGGTGAGGTTCATATCGACCCCGGCTGCTTGCTTCCATGTGGATGTTCTGTGTTTTATACAGGACAGGCTTGATAGGGAGGTCTACACATAAACAAGGCCGCTATTGCCTAGTTTCGTTCCCCGCTGGGCGGGCAATCGATCGGTAGGCACGCGCTGGTGGTGAGTGTTCTTAAGGGGGCGAGGAGGTTGCATTCCCCACGTCCGCCTTCAGTTTCGCCCTGGGACCTAGCTGTAGTGTTAAGAGCTCTTTCACAACCACCATTCGAGCCTTTAGCATCCATTGCTATGAAGGAGCTATCTCTCAAACTGCTCTTCTTCTTGCCCTCACTTCGGCTAAGCGCATAGGAGATTTACATGCGTTTTCTGTGTATAGCGATTGTATTAGCTTCGGACCCGGTGACCGAGCTACGTGGCTAAATCACTATCTACCCCCCTTCAGACAGTTTCGCTGTCTGCCCTGTCCTCTGAGTCACCGACCTCGCGTGATGCGGACGATCAGATTTCGGTGTGCCCCGTCAGGGCTTTGAGGATTTTCATTGACCGTTCGGCCAGCTTTCGGCAATCTGACCAGCTTTCGTGTGCTACGGTGGTTGTGCGAAGAACCGGGCCGTGTCAAAACAGAGACTTTCACACTGGATTGTGGACGCTATCACGGCTGTTATACGAGCCAAGGTTTGGAATGTCCTTTGCACATTAGGGCCCACTCAACAAGCGCCATCGTCACCTCCTCCTGGTCGTGGTCGAGAGGTATGTCTATTCAGGATATATGCTTTGCAGCCGGCAGGTTTTACAAGCTGGACGCTCAGTCCTTAGCCTCCCAAGTGCTGCAGGTGAGTGACTGATTCACGTTTATGCTACCTCTATTTGTGTGTGTTTGCTGCCTCACACGGTAAGTACTCTGCGCAGCCCTATATGCTATTGTTGCTGTTGTCTTGCCCTGTACTCAGTGCAGTTCCTGCTATTCAGTGTCTAATTTGATTGGTGTACCATCATCATCTTATGTGTTATACTGCTGCTTAACACCGTTATCTCTGTGCAGCCCCCCCCCTCACAATACTGTGGTTGTTGTTGCTTCTGCCCTGTTTCTCAGCGCAGCATACCTTATCACTGACCAGATATGCAAATTTCATATACCTGGGCTTTAGACGCTCATTGGCTTTTCTCCACATATCAGCTTACAACCTTACAAGCGTCGCTATTGGTTGTGGGAATTGTGTGTTCTATCTTCGCTGAGTATGTGACTTGTACAGGCTGCTCGTAGCCTCTCTCACGACGGGATTGAATATCGTTCCCATAATGGAGAAATGTCTCCGTGATGTCTCGTGAAAGCTCGAGAGGGAAAGTCTCCGGTTACTATCGTAACCTCGGTTCCCTGAGAGCGGGAACGAGACATCACGGAGGTCGCCGTGTTCGCTGCTCGACCAGCTAAGTGGCGTTCGGTATCAGATTCTGACGTAATTGTCGCATGCACCGCATTTTATACTGCCTCTCGAGCGCATCAGTATTTGCATGCTTCACGACAACTGGCCAGTCATTTGGACTGGCGTGAGCCAATAGGACTTCAGGAAGACGTACCGTGCAGTTGGGGTGGTGCTCGCGTCACGGTCTCTGCGATTCCACGCAGAACATAAATACAAACTGAAAAACCTGTGAAATCCAAGTGGAAAGGTTCTGAGAATGTTCAACATCTGTATTTATTTTATTGTTTTAAAATTGTTTTGTTTTTTTAAGAATCCTGCAAGCCCTTTATTTTTCATTGATATTAAGCAGATGTAATTATTTTGTTCACATCAAAATGTTATGACATTGTATGTTACAATTGTAAACTTAAACTGTGAACCTTTAAAGCAGGGTCTAAAAATATACATGGTCTTTTTTTATAAAAATACATATTATACATTTAACTAAAGGATCCTTTCATTTTCCCCCCTTGACTCGTACTGCACAAAAAGTGGTTCAATAACGCTGAATGTTACAGGGACTGATTATTGCAAATGCAGATCACACTGTGTTCTGGTTAAATCATTTTTAATTATTTTATTTATTTATTGCTAAGGTTTGAATATGGTGGTGTGTTCTTTATGACAGCTTTCCTAAAAATATATCCAATTCCTAAAATAAGAAATATCCCAATATATCGCCTTGCTTACAGTATCGCAACATATCGTATCGCAACCCCTGTATCATGATACGTATCGTATCGCCAGATTCTTGCCAATTCACAGCCCTACATTTTTCCACCTCGTACTTTTTTCAAACTAATGTACACTGTGCCTAAACAACTGTGTTGACAGTTTGTTTATTTAGGTTGAACGTGGTGGGTTTGGATTTGTAGATAAATCACTAAAACAAAGTAAAGTATATGAATCGGCGGCAGAAATCACTGACATCTTCATGAACACTTTGTCTCCAAGCTGCAAATTAAACAATGTTATCAAATGCAAACATAGTAACATAACTGCTGTAATAATATTTCAACAACAACAAATGACGATTCATACAATAAATAATGTATAACTTTGAAAGTGCATGTAGCTTGATTGCTAAACACAATAAAATTCCCGTTATACAGTTGGGAAACGATGATGCAACTTACCACATTCAATGTGAAACACAATTTCATCTCTGACTTTAAACATCACGAACTTTTCCAACTTTTCCCTGCGGTATTTTTGCTGTTTTCATACTTTTCGTAACTTCAGTCCCGCTCTTGGTCAATGATACTCCAAAACATCTTGAGACCGCAAACACATCTGGCCACGTATGTAAAGAAAACTACAAATACCATAGGCCACATTCTCACCATACGGCCGTTAAAGGGATTTGTAGTTTTTTAAGAAACACAACCTAGTTGACTTAACGACTCCCGTCCCAGTGTGAAACTACATTTCCCACAATTCCAGAAAACCCGGAATCACAGTTCCCGTAGTCCTGGCCGTATGTACTGCCTGTTTCCTGCAGCAGAGAAGGAGGTGGTGTCGAGAGACTGGCAAGATCCAACAACATCGCAACTTCAACCTCAACCAACACCACTATACAATGAAATTATCATCAATAATACCCGCTGCCGAACTGCACTACTTCACCCTCCTGCTGGTATGTGGCTGAGTAATCCCGTGCTCTTTCAGTAACACTCTTCTCCAGGTTTACTTGCAATAGCTAGCTCATATAACGCTAGCTATTGGAAGGGTTTTATGGACTTGGATGTGATGCTCTTGATTAACATCGGTAATTAACGGGTTATTATAATAAGGTCTCCAGATTTGGAAGAACGGGTGACTTTAACTATGACACTTCTGAATATGTCAATAGGTTTAATGGCCTGTGATGAATGTAGGTTAGCTGCAGAAAGTGCTAGACAGCTGGCTAATGTGGCTAACCAGCTATTAGAGTCACCGGACTTGCAGCTGCAAGTATGGGACGTTTTGAGAGTGTATAGTCTGTTGGCCAACTATTCCCATTTAATGTACAACCACACTCTCATATAAACATGCCAACTTATATGATTCATTTAGAGTGTTTGCAAGCAAACTAAGAGTCATTCAATCTTACAACCTTTATTTTAAGCAGTTTAAAATACAGTGTTGAAAGGGCCAGGAGAGTTTTGCTCTCTAGTGTAGTGTAGATGAATAAGAAGGCACCCCGTCATTAACAACGCAAGTTTGGGAACTTTGCACGGGTTTTAAATGATAACTGCAACTTGTTGGGGAAAATTTTACCCCACTCTTATAATATATGTGTGTATGGGTGCCTTCCAAAGATCTACTCCCCATTCACATAGTTCGTTGTTGATCCAGCGTGTACTCCCTTGTGAAGACTCTTAATTGATAAGCGTTGAAATTGTCTTCTGTTGTAACCTTTAAATAAACCATGATATTTTGACAGCACTTGAACTCGGGTTTTACAATAGGAGCTATAGAATTATCAGGTGTCAACAGTGGTCTTTATAGTCCTAAAGTAAAGAGAGGGATATTTTGGTATTAATTTCATCCAACTTTGCAGTGAAGAAACCGGTTGGTGAACGTCTCTGTTGTGGCCGAATCCTATTGGCTGTCAACCCGGAAGTGACCCGCGCAGCACAGCATGATGTGAAAACCACAGCAGCGGTATCCTTGCTGCCTGTGTGGTACATTTAAACATTTAACCTTTTAATTTCTCTTGGGTTGTATTTTAGTAGGGCCAGCATACTGGTTCATGGTCATAAATGTTTTGACTTTGTGAAAGTAATATCTAGCAGAGGTAGTTAGCTTGTGATTGACCTCTGAGAGCTTCTGTTTGTCTTTTATTAATCATTTCAATAGCATGAGTTAAAATGCTTGTAATCCCAACTCATTTTATGTCACAGTGCATAATTGTGTGATATAGTTCATTCCTCCTCTGATATTGTTTCAAAGCAACTTCATGATAGCAATAACTACATAAACCCACTTTTGCCTGATAAGGGCGAAAAAGCAGTGTGAAGCATTACTGATTTATGATTTCAACCCATTTTAATAAATGTCATCACAAGTCATTCTCACACATGTCTACTAGCTACATAACACTACTTTGATGACATATTTAAAGTAAGTAGCGACATATATCTTCCATATTTTTACGTACACGCGAGTGTACCAAGATTCCCTCAAAAGATAAATGAATATAAAATGCATTTAGAAAATATATAGGGTGAATTTTCATTTCATGCCATCTTTAAATAAAAGGAATTTTTGCCATATTTTTACAATAAAAACGTATATAAAAGTAAAGGCCCATTCTCACCAAGGACGGTAACTATAAGTTATAACTATATCATTTTAATTCTGTGAGAATTGTGAAGTCCAAACCACAGCTGGAACAATAGTATGAATCATTGTCAGAGCAATTTTAAGTTTACAATTTTAAAAAGCTCAATCATTTAAAGCAGCAGATCATCTGCAGTGAGCTTTAATAATATACAGAATTGTATTGAATTTTTATTGAATTTTATTGGTGTGGACCGGTCATTCTTTATGTGAATGGACCTTAATTCTTTCAGCAACCCTGTACTTGCAGCTTTACTTATGAACTGAGACTGCAGCATACAATTGAAAAATATTCTGGAACTTCAGGAACTGGACTCTAAAAATGTTCATTTACTTGTAGAACCTGCTGATCAAACCTGTTTGTTTGTCTGAGTAGAAACTCCCCATATTAGAGCTGGGAAACGCTTTGTGATGAATCTCCTTAAGAAATGGATATGCATGTGTCCAAATTTGTTTACCGAAAACACGCCATATGTTGGGTCTAGCTATGATTTTGTACTTTGCGATCTGAGCGGTTGAGATCAGCCCATGTGGAGCCGTGTGTTTGTTTAGTTTCTGTGGCTGTGTTGTGACAGTTGGAGACTTGAGTTGTCTGAGAGATTAGCCAGTGAATTTAGGCAGTGTTGTTTAGCAGATGCCAGTTTTGTTGAGGAGGATCGCATATGCCTCTGTGTGTGTGTGTTTGATATTGTTTAGTTCTGAAAGTTTTTCTTCTTCCTATAATAGTCTCAGTATCCGATCATGGACTTTAAGACGGCTAGTGTGAGGAGCTCTGCATCATATAATTTACATTCAGTCAGTCTTGCCGTTCACAGTGTACTTGTCAAGTTAGTCTGTCTCACAGTGTTTATTTAATGAGGTGTAAAGATGTCTATAGTCTAGCATTATACCTGTCTTCAGGCTATCTTTGATGCAGTGAGTCAAACAGGAACAGCAGACTCATGCAGCCAGCCAGCCTCTTTAACATGTGGCATTATCAAATCCATTTATCACATATGTTAGATAGCCACGTTACTTAGCTTCAATGAACTTTGGTAGTGATATGATCTTTCAGAGTAATAACACAAAACATATACGTATTTGCTAGGCATACTTTGGCAATATCACCCACCTCGAAACACGCCACAGATGTAATATTCATCACATGATAAAGAAAATCCCGGCAAAACGCTTCCCAAAAAACTGACATTTCGTACGTTGTTCCTTTAGTTAAAGAAAGGCAAGTCTCGCTCCCAATTACAGGGAAAATTTTTTCTGCACAGTAATGTGATTTATAAAAAGACAAATCTACATTGGTTTCCTGCCTATGTCAGTTACAGTGCTTTGCGTTAATCCCACATATACAGTGGGTACGGAAAGTTCAGACCCCCTTAAATTTTTCACTCTTTGTAATATTGCAGCCATATGCTGAAATAATTTAAGTTCATTGTTTTTCCTCATTAATGTACACAACCCCCACACGCCCATCCCAACTATTGCCACCACGAAAAACACCTGAACAATTGTGGGACATTTTGCAGATTATGAAAAAGAAAACAACTGACCAATACGCACGGTCCTACAAGTATTCAGACCCTTTGTACTGTGACACTCATATATTTACGCTCAGGTGTCGTCCATTTTCTTCGATATCCTTGAAGATGGTTAACACCTTCATTTGAGGTCCAGCTTGTGTTTGCATTATACTGATGGCACCTTGGATTAGGACAAGGCCAAAACACACCTGGTCGATATAAGAAAAGCTACCCAGCCTCACCAGGGCATGTCAGACGTCAAAATGCAGCTCAGGAGGTCAAAGGAACCTGCCCTCTCTGCAAGGAGCTCAGAGACCCAGAATTGTGCCATTTTTAGGCAAAATGTATATCGGCCAAGAGGTTACCAAAACACTTTCGTTGCTGCCCACTTAACTTACCGGTCCCGATGAACGCAACACGCTGGCCCTCCCATAATCCTTAAATGGAAGACGTTTGGGCCAACCAGAACCCTTCCTAGAGGATTGGCTCGCCGGCCAAAAACTGAGCTATCCGGGGGACAGAAGAGGTTCCTGGTGAGAAGGGAGGTAAAGAGAAGAACCAGACATGATCCTGCTGGCTGAGCTCCACAGAGATGCATGTCGGGGAGATGGGAGAATAGGTTGTAGAAAGTCAACCAATCACTGCCCAGCACTCCACCAAGTCGGTGGCCCATTTTGCCCAGAGCCTGGCACGAGGAGGAAGCCCTCTCCTCCATCGGCACGGACACATGAAAGCCACGCATGGACTTGCTTTTGCTAAAAAACACCTTAAAAAACTCCAGACAATACACAGATTCTCTCTGGTCTGTGAGCACCAAGAACAGCCATCTTTTTGTGCCTTAATTCTAAGCGGTACCTTGTGGGACGAAAAACCTTACCACGGCATTACTGCTCATAACCTCTGTCCAAACTTACACCGCGTCCCCCAAAAGTGACACCAGCAGGCCTTGCGATCCGGCACGCATCATGACTTGGGCGCTCTTGGGGGGCCTGTTTTTCAGATGCAGGGCAATAGGGACGACTGGGTTGCACAGCGAGGAAAGGCATGAATGCGGTCCAAGTACCATTGTTGGATATCTGACTTGACAGAAAAAAACTTTTCCAGAGTGCTCAGGACCTCAGACTGGCCGAAGGTTTACCTTCCAACAAGCCCCGACAATGGACCTAACGCTTACACAGCCTTTTCCTAAAACATTAAACCCCCCCACCCGCAAGGAGTGGCTTCCCACCCACCCTAACCTTCCTGTGACTGTTCTTTGAATGGCCCAGCCAGAGCCCTGACTTCAACCCAATTGAGCATATCTGGAGAGACCTAAAAATGGCTGTCGTCCAACGTTTACCATCCAACCTGACAGTACTGGAGAGGATCTGCAAGGAGGAATTGCAGAGGATCCCCAAATCCAGGTGTGTAAAACTTGTTGCATCTTTCCCAAAAAAGACTCATGGCTGTATTAGATCAAAAAGCGGTGCTCTTGCCTACATATTTTAAGTACTGAGCACCCAAGGGTCTGAATACTTAGGACCCCCATGGGATTCATTTCCGTTTTTCTTTTTTACTACAATCTGCACAAAATGTCAAACAATTTCTGTGTTCTTGTCGTGTCAATATGGGGCTGCGTGTGTACCATGATGAGGAAAAAAATTAACGTAAATGAAATTTTAGACAAATGGCTGCAACCTCATAACAAAGAGTGGCAACCAAATGTAATTTTGGGGCTGAAACTTTTCTCGTAACCCACCTGTCACCATCTTAAGCAACCCCAATTTATGAACTGTAACAATTGTAAAAACAGTATAAATATGTATAATTCATGAACTATGACAGTAATGTAAAACACCTTTCAACAGTCTTCAATTACTCTTCCCACCCGTATTTAGAATATTGTGTAGATCTGACTTACACCCACACTCGGTCTCTAAATATTACAAGTCCACTCATGTTAGCCTAGTCACCTGTATTATTACCCAAAAACTTATTTACTGGTACATTAATATTCCTTTAGCTAATAAAAATCGTAGGGTATCTTGCTTCACATCGGTATCAGACAGATCAATCTGATGATGCAGGCTAGGCTGTCTGTGTATATACTGGTTCATTTAAAGCAAACAACTACAACATAGCTTTCTCTGCTAATTTTTCCATTTCTAAAATTCCTTATTTGAGTAGTACGTACCTGTGACTTGGAAATGAACAGTGCACTGCACAATGATCCACAGTTAGAGTAGATTGACATGGGACCCGTTTATCAGTTTCACTGTTTCTACGCTACCACAGTCCGCCAGCTAAATGTTTACTTTCCTATTAAACGGGGGCTTTTGGGCCCGAAACACTATGAGAAACCTAGAACAATGACCTTTGTTCTCAACAACGGACTATTTACGGTAAAAATTCCCATTTTTCTCTTGTTGATAAGCAGACTTAGGACTATCTTATAGCTACGTATTGACAATGTAGCTATGAACGACTTTTAACTTGAATCTAGGCTGCCACACAATTAATCGAATTTCTAATCGTGGTTACAATTACGGATGCCACAATTACGTAATCATTCAAAGCAGCAATTAATCATTTAAAGTCCACTTATGTTATTCTGCACACTTAACATATGTTTTTTGCTACAGCGTTATTTGTACCGAGTTTTCACCATTGTTTTCATTTAGTTTTAATACCAACAATCTATATGACCATCTGGCATACTTTATTATTATTTTTGTACTTATTATAAAGACCCTCCCCTCTTGCTCCCCCCCTTCCCCCCCCCCCCTTTTTTCTCTCTCTTCCCCCCCTTTTCCCTCCCCTCTTTTCCCCCTCCAGAAACCAAACAACAACCCCAATCGCCGTCCTACGTGTGCCCATCTTGAGGCTTACGACTTATAGAAAAAAAGCCCAATACAAGTTTTACTAGTTTGAGTGTTTAAGGCCTTGTTTAAAATTGTGATACCATCGGATAATAATGCACATAAAAGTTCCACAAGGATTATCGACAATTATGATGTCCTTGTTGTCATTACCAATCGTGCAGCCCTACTTTAATCTAAGAGTCCAGTGGTAAATCAATATGATAGATAATTAAATATATGCTCGACTGTCACAATTGTTTCAAGCACATTTTGCTTTTACTTATTTAGCAATAGGGTATTGATTATTTAATATAATACGGTGTGGATAGATGCAAAGATAAAGTAAAATTCAATAGATGTTAGCAGCAATAGAGTTGCACACTTCAAATGGGCTTTACAAACTGCCACACTATAGTCAGATGGAACGGGTCAGCAAAGATTCACTTTCCATTTTTAATTAATATCCCATTTCTCTCAGAAATTTTTATCTATGAATGACGTGTTAGTTCTTTAATGAGTTTGCATGGACTGATAGCATCAGTTTTCCTGTTTGTCATTCAAATAAACGACATCCCAGTCTGCTTTTTGATATTTGCATATGTGTTTTTTGTTTAATGCTAATTCGATGGTGATGTTATTCGCATAAGGTTTCCCTTTTCAGTCCTTTGGTACTTTGCTCAGTTATATTTGTATGAACATAAATATATTCAACAACTGTGACGTAAACTGAACAAGTTTCACAGACATTTGGTGGACAGAAATTGATTAATTTAACAAATTTGGGGTATAAAAACCTTTTGACCTTCTTTTTTTACTGCCTGTAACTGTCCGTGTCTTAAGGCCCGTTCCAAAGTTCCATGTGCAGTATTTGTTTGTCTATTTGTTTACTTTTTATAAAAAAAAGAAACTGTTATTTATTTGTAAGTAGGGATGTAACGATTAACCGCGAGCCCCGGTTGAACCAATCGATTCAAATATGTGGACGTTTCAAGGTGAGATTGACTAAACAAATCGCCGATAATTTGCAGGTGTAGGAGTTCTCATAAGATCCCATGCCGTCCTGAGTGGAAAATTTACTGTCTTTAGAAATGTTTAGATGTATTTTTTCTTTTCATCTTGCCTCGGTATAATGCATATTAAAGTTCATAAGTGCAGCGTTCCTTTGTTTACAGCAGAAACCCAAGGCGGCCAACCGCTTTACAGCGCCACCGCTGGGCAGAGGTGAATCTGGTCCTCATTATAGCTCGTCCGCTGTTTCATTCGCTAGTATTTTTTTATGTACTAGTTTCACCAAAAACTGAAGGTCAACCCAATTCCCTGTTGCTGATTCAATTTCGAAACCCTTATAACCAATCTAATTTAGATTTAAAAACACTGCTCATGTTGGCCCTGTATGCAGCCTATGCTTTGTTTTTGGGCACTCATGATTCAAATGCAGTGCGTTGCTTCATTTTAAATGGCGAAGAGCACAGAACAAAAGCCTGATTTTGTTTATATGAGAGATTCTTGATTTGTTGCGTGACTTTAAAATTTCATTTCGTTTGTGTATTTACATTTTACATTATATTTAAAATTTGTCATTTAGCAGGACGCTTTTTGGTCCAACATCAGTGGAACTTACAAAATGACGGGACACAATAGAAGCCACAATAACACCAACAAAGAGCATATTATCTGCTCTCTTGGTTGGTTTTGACTTCCTGCTTTTCCTATTGTGCTAAAATCAAGTGCTATACTTTTAGTACTTTTACTACGTGTTATACCTTTTCTATTGCCACAACCGAGAACTGTGCCAGCTCATTTGCGCTTCCAAGCAATAATAAATGGACACATTTAATTTATAATTTGTCTAAAATCTCATTTTTTTAAAGAAACCTGCTATTTGAACAAAAAATTCGTGAATCGAATCGTGAACATCAACAAATACGTGAACCGAACCTGGCCAATCATGCAGTGAGTGAAATCTCGTACATCCTGTTGAGTGAATCGTTACATCCCTATTTGTAAGAAACCTTAAAGGGGCCAAACTTAAAAATGCTCTGTGATTTGTGTTCCCCATATTTCCGTGTTGTTGACTTAATTCAAGAAATATTTCAAATGCCACACACAGTTCTGCAAAAGAATAAAAAGGTATTCTAAACAAAGTTATGGTAATAATTTTAGTTGAGGTTTTAAAATGATGCATGAGTCTCAACAGATGTTTAATAGACCGTTTGTATATCTATATTTGAATCGCTTACATCACTAATAATTCCGCTTATTCCAATTATTTCTTAACTGAAGGCTTGTCTAGTTTTCGTTTTCGACCCTGCATTAAAGCAGGTGTTTTGTATAAGATTATAGATGATCAATATGACTGTCCAAAGATAATGGTGTATCACTGTTACTGGCATACAAACAGTTTACCAATGAACCACCTCTATTGTTGGCAGGTAACAGGTCTGTATACTCCAGGACGAGGAGAGATCACCAGTCTGGATGCTGGAAACATAGATGACATCCTCAGTGAGTTCCTACCCTGTTTATTTGTGCCTTTGAAGGAGGCTGTTTCACCAGTAGTTTCAATCAGACAGTTACTGCACCTGTGTCGTGAACGTGGGTGTGAGTTATCTAATGGTGCTTTGTCATTGCAGCAGATCAAATGAAATTAAACCACATGTTTCTCTCCACAGACAGTGCAGGGGTGGCTCTAGTCAACTTCTATGCAGACTGGTGAGTGTTCCAGATGTGTGTTGGTTAGAAAGGGTCATGAGAGCTGTTGATTTTCTTTGTGTGCTGGTTCCCCGTATGGGTAGATGACAAGAATAGGGTTAGTTCACCCAAAAATGAAAATTAGCCTGTGTTTTACTCACCCTCGAAGCATCCTAGGTGTATGTGACTTTCTTCTTTCAGACGAATCCAATCGGAGTTATATTAAAAATTGTCCTGGCCCCTCCAAGCCTTACAATGGGGGTAAGCGGGTGTTTGTTTGTCAACAGTTCAGAAGAGGTGAAATAAAGTGTGTGCATCCGTAATAAAATGTCCCTCACATGGCTCCGGGGGGTGAATAAAGGCCTCCTGTAGCGAATCCATGCGTTTTTGTAAGATAAATATCCATATTTCAAATGTAATAAACACTTTTCTCTCACTTCTGCTGACTGTGGTACGCGGAAGACATTCAGGCGGATGATGGAAGACATATGCGTCGTGCGCGCGCCTCTCAGAATGCAGTTAGAGCGCAAAGGAAACAAAGTTTCCTTACTTTAGCAAAGGAAAACCAGTCTCCTCTTGGCTTATATCGAAATCCTCCGACATTTTTTTTTACAAAATTCTCGTTTTGTGCTTCTAATATTCGTGAACGAAGGTTTTTTGTGTGTTTGTCTTCATCCTATCTCCCGCTTCGTCACTAATCCAACGCACGCCTCGTACTACGTCATCACGAGTGATAGAAAAGTGTTTATTACGTTTGAACTATGGATATTATCTTACAAAATGCATGGATTCGCTCCAGGAGGCCTTTATTCAAGCCCCGGAGCCATGTGAGGCACGTTTTAATATGGATGCGCGCACTTTATTTGACGTCTTCTGAACTGTTGACAACCAACCACATTTGTAAGGCGTGGAGGGGCCAGGACATTTTTTTATATTACTCCGATTGGATTCGTCTGAAAGAATAAAGTCACATACACCTAGGATGCTTCGAGGGTGAGTTAAACACAGGCTAATTTTCATTTTTGGGTGAACTAACCCTTTAAACTAGTTTAAACTTGTCCTGAGGATGATATATAACAAAAAGCTTTTGATGGTGATGTTTATTAGGGTTGTAACAATACACGATTCAGTTTGATACACAATACTGATATCACAATACAATACACTCACAAGACTGTTGTGTTAAAAAATAAAATGGTAAGGGTTATTTTTTTGGATTATTAGTTCTAGGACGTATAATAAACAGCTAGCAAAAAGTACTGCTCATTAACCAAAATAGAAATATTCCTGATTCTGCTTAGCTAAAAATACTGAATTGTTAGAAATGTATGCTTGTATTCGGTCCCTGACTACGTACATTGAAAATGTTTTATATATTGTATTTGTCTTGGGGGGGGGAGGGGGATTAAATAATGTATTTTATTTTTAATGTATTAATAATAATGAATTCAATAAAGATGGAAGTTCAAATTTAATATTTGATATGCTCTTAATATGTGGATCATTGTTTATATGTTAATATAATCTGTCTAAACTTTCATTTTGGGGTGAACTACACACAATACATATTGTCGTTATCCATGATACATAATGTTGCATTTTTGTATTGCGATATATTGTGACACGATATCTTGTTACACCCCTAGATAATAATATTATTATTATTATTGTTCAAATAGCTTTATTGATCTTATAGTAAAATGAGAAAATAGCACTTTATTGATATAGTAAAATGGTCTAAAAGTGAATAAAAATCGAATTTTTTTTTAAAGAAATTGTGAGCATTTATAGGATCTGAAATATACACTTTAAACAAAATGCAAAGTAGTGGGATCTCATATCAGCACGAAGAGGTTTATCTTATGCCTGGTTTACATGACATTTTATTGAACAAACCTGAAATGAAAAAAGAAATACTTGCACTAGCATCTCGTAATTTAAAGTATCTGTATCCAGTACTGAGCTCATTTTATTTGTGTGTATTTTCTGCAGGTGTCGTTTCAGTCAGATGCTCCACCCCATCTTTGAGGAGGCGTCCAATATAGTGCGGGAAGAATTTCCAGACACTACACAGGCAGTGTTTGCCCGGGTGGACTGTGACCAGCACTGTGAGTTTATACACACACACACACACATTGGTTTAGCCTTTGAGATAAAGCAAATTAAACAGAATTATTGATGTCTTGTAAAGTGTTTGATGGTTTAATGACAAAACTGCATCTTCTGTGAAGTCAAGGCGGCTCAAAGATACCCCACAGTGTGGGTGTGTGTGAGCGAGAGACGGAGCATTACTGATTCCAGCCGATCAGCTTTGGAGTATTTACCCCCCACATCAGTTGACTTTCATGTCTCGGCCCCTCCCCCTTTCTTTCTTGCCTTCTCTTTCTTTTTTTCTCTACTTTCTTTAGTTCTTTCCCTTTTTTTGGCTCTGTACTTTGACTGGAGTCCATCTTTCTCTTTAAAATGAGACTACCCACGACCTCTGACCTTTTGATCTTTCTCTCTCATAACCTAAAAAGCTAAATATTCATGGATTGACCCATATTTTGTTCTCCAAAGTGCAAAGGATCTCCAAGGTTGAAGTGTTTTTCTACATTTGGGTCCTAAAACTCACCTTTCTATGTATTATAGTAATGTCTAAGTGTGACCGGAAAAAGTCATGTCACCTCATTCTGTTGGGTTTCATTGATTTAAAAACACCTTTAGATATTCAAATGACATCTATAACGTTCACTACCATTCAAAAGCTTGGGGTCAGTTAGATTTTTTTTTTAAGATCGTTACACTTTTTTCATCGGTGATGAACTAGATTGGCCAACAATGACAGTAAAGACTATTTCACATAAATGCTGTTCTTTAGAACATTCTATTCTCAAAGAATCCTGAAAAAGATGACCAGTTTCCACAAAAATATTTTTGTTCTGTTTTCAAAATTGATAATAATAAGAAATGTTTCTGAGCAGCAAATCAGCATATCAGAATGATTTCTGAAGGATTGTGTGACACTGAAGACATCACAGGAATAAATACATTTTAAAATACATTATGATAGAAAACAGTTATTTTGGTAAAAACATATTACGGTTTTTAATGTATTTCTGATTCAATAAATGATGCAGCCTAGGTGAGCATAAGATTCTTCTTTAATAAACATATACAAATCCTACCAACCTCAAACTTTGAATGGTAGTTTAGCTGATATAAAAGAGTTATTGAGTTATTTTTTGTTTCCACTGATAGCTGATATAGCCCAGCGCTACAGGATAAGCAAATACCCCACACTGAAGCTGTTCAGGAATGGGATGATGATGAAGCGAGAATACAGAGGTCAAAGGTCAGTGACCGCCATCGCTGATTTCATCCGCCAGCAGAAAGTGGATCCAATTAAAGCGATAGAAAATCTGGATGAAATCAGCGCTATAGATGTGAGTGTTTCACAATCACAATACTATACAGTTTTCTTTCTGTAGCACGTTTAAAATGTCTTCCCAAAGTGCTTTTTAGGTGCAGTGACTAAGAATGATCGCTGTGTCATCTCAATGTCCTTCCTTCTCTTTCAGAGGAGTAGACGCACTATCATTGGTTACTTTGAAAAAAGGGACTCTGACAATTACCGTACTTATGAGAAAGTGGCCAACATCCTGAGAGATGACTGTGTTTTCCTGGCAGCTTTTGGGTAAGAGAAGCACTTAAGATACTTAAAGTCAGCATGACGTGATAATTCACAGAACCTGTTTTCTAAGTGCATGCTACTGATTTTATTATATGCATGGGTGAATAGTTCATGTTTTTATTTTTTATTAATTTGTCATAATTCGATCTTCCAGTGAAATGACATTTGAAGTCCCAGTCCTTTGGGCCTTGAAAGGGGTAAAAACCTATAGGTTTAAAATGTTGAGTATAGTGTGTGAATAAATAATGACAGAATTTTCAGGTTGGGTGAGTCTAGCAACAACTACGGCATAACGGATCAGTTTTTTGATGATGTGGCCCTATTTTTGCTTGGACCCATAACATGTCTCATTTCAGTCTTGTGGAAAGAAAACATCCAAAATAAACATTTAAGTGTTTATTTTATTACACTTCCATCTATTTGCGTCTGTAGATTTCAATTACAAATCATATCTTTTCCTCTGCACTGAGATTCTGATTTTTGTACTTGAGATTTATGCAAATGAATGCATATTCTATTAGATAATGCATTGTTTGTGTATTTACACATAGCATTAGAGAAAACGTAATATAAAAGTTTTCTTAATGTACTGTGAATAATCAGCTGGGGAAGTATGGTGATATCAACTAGGCCTAGTTAAAATGTTTACCCTAATATTCACCTGTAATTTCCTTAATTTAAATCAAGTCAGTCCGACCTCATTTTTCTATTCCTTTCTCGTTTTTTACAGGGAAGTTTCTAAGCCTGAGCGGTTCAGTGCTGATAATATTATTTATAAGCCAATGGGAGAGAATGCTCCTGACATGGTCTACATGGGCTCACTCACAAATTTTGACCTTAGCTACACCTGGACACAAGACAAGTGTGTGCCGCTTGTCCGAGAAATCACATTTGAAAATGGAGAGGTATGCTTTCCTTTCTCAAAATATCTTTTTGTGTGTGTATAAGAGGTAGCGCATGTACTTTTTGTCCGCATTTGTTATTTGTGTACATCTAACAGTCGAAAAACGATATCATCATTTGCATAAGAAAAGTCCCCTCCCCCTCAGTGTACTTTTCCCACACTCGAGCACATCTGACTGTGTACGTTTCAAGTGTGTTTGTGTTTTAAAGTCATCCGCATGCCATGTCCTTTAGTGGGTGTGGGTTTTTTCTTTGATTTACTTGACCGCATGTTTTGAATATCTTCGGTCTCTGTTGCTCGGTGATAGAGCAGATTCTCCACAATCTGCTCCACTGACCCACCTCTGCCCAACTGCACTTCACCCACACCTTCCTATACCACTCTTCAACCTCATTGAGCACATTTTGGTTCATGTCCTGACAAATCATGAATGTTCCATCAGTGCTAATAGTATTAGGTATAACAAAATGGGACTTTTTACTGTTGTGAATAGAATTTGTTTTGTGTGTGTGTGATTTGTGTGGTGTGAAGGAACTGACGGAGATTGTCTCCCGTTTCTGATCCTCTTTCCCTCAGAAGGACGACACAGATAGTCTGGGAAATTTCAGCAATTAAGTGGCCCGCCATCTTATCAGTGAAAAGGGATCCATAGGGATCAGAAAGGGTCACGTGTCGGGTCATATTTAATCATTTTTACTAAACTATTAAAAAAACAATTAATAAACCCCTCATAGAACTCGGCCACCTTACATGTATTTCACTTTGGCTATGAGTCATGCGGTGCCAGGTTTCCTCTACCGGCTCCCCATCAGCATTGCTTTCAAGACATTAGTGCTTTGGCACTGGAGGAATCGTTTCATATTTCCTAGAACTATTGGCCGGAAGTACCAAAAAAACGCTTTTTGCGTGCTCTGCACCGCAGGAACTAGGAACGTATGTAGGTTCTAGGAAACTCTGTTTTGGGGAACTACATTAGCTCCTCTTCAGAGTAGTGGTCCTGAAACTGTCGACTACGGGAACTACCAGGAAGAAAATTACCTGATTGGCCAAACGCATATGAAACACCCCAGCCTTTTAAAAAATATTTACTCCACGAACATGGAAAACAGCGATAATGGCATTTAGCTACCTGTTGTCTGTAGCATTGTGCTCTTTTCTCAGCCTCGATGATATGTAACACTGCAAGTTGTCATAGGAGATTTAGTCAGATTTTCATGCTCTTTCAGTTGTGTAAATTGTGCATTTACCGCCATCGAAACCCGACACACAACAAAAACAGCTCAGATCACAACATCCTCCATTAACCAGTTGACTCGAACCCTCGACCTTAGAGTTACAAGTCTGACTCTCTAACCATTAGGTCATGACTGCCAGTGCGAATGCAACCAGGAAAATAGCCCGAGGGGGAAATTGGTTCTCTAGGAATGACCCTGCTGGCTAGTTCCTTCAACTGAGTTCCTAGAACTACGTGGTGTGAAAGCCCCTATAGTACTGAGTTCAGGGCTGCCTCTCCCAAAAGTATTGTAAGCCTATATAAGTGTGTGGACCTTTTTAAACTCTATGGTTTCTGAGCAACTGTCATATGTGTGTTCGCTTGACATAACCACAGTATGTTGTGAAGCATGATGTAAAAAAGCATTGTTGTTAAAGTGACAGAGAAGCATAGGACCAACACTTTCACAATGCAATGTTGTTTACATCATGTGAACACTAGTTGACCGGTAGTGATGATTTATAGTTTAAAAACACACTCTTTTAATTCACTTCAGAAAACATCGATTTTATCACGTATGGATTATCGCTGTTTGTTTTGTGTGGTTTTTAAGGCATCAGCTTCGCCATGTACACTCCCATTATGTGGAATATAGTAATGGATTATTTTTATGCAAATATTTGTGTTCAGTTGAAGAAAGAGTAATGTACATCTGGGATGGTATGACAGTGAATCCCTTTAAAGGGATAGCTCACCCAATAATGAAAATTACCTCGCGCTCAGTTAGTTCCCAGACCTTCCTTCATCTGTAGAAAACAATGCAGTATTTTTTGACAATCCGAGAGCTTCTGACCCCACAGGTCCTGCCAGGCAATGTAGTACAGCGCATTGTTACTATCCATGTGACATCAGTTGTTCAACCGTAATTTTTATGAAGCTATGATAATACTTTTTGTGTGCAAAGAAACAAAAATAACTTTAATTTCTCGTACGTCATAAAATTATGGTTGAACCACTGATGTCACATGGACTATTTTAACAATGTCCTTGCTACATCTCTGGGCCTTGAACGTGGTAGTTGCATTGCTGTCTATGGAGGGTCAGAAAGCTTTTGGATTTCATCAAAAATATCTTTATTTGTGTACCGAAGATGAACAAAGGTCTTGCGGGATTGGAACGACATGAGGGTAATTAATTTTCAGACAGAATTTTCATTTTTGGATGAACTAACTCTTTAAGATTAATCGTAATGTATTATTAAATTAATTAATTAACCCACCCACGCTCAGATCGGGGTTTTGAAAATGCGTGTTTGTTTGTTTTTCACATCCCTGATGCAAATAGTTTTGATGGCCAAAAATGGTGTTTAGACACAGTCAGTATCTACAACACCTCTAAATTTACCTTTTCTCTCAGGTTCTATAAATTTTCTTCACGCCGATTGCGATAAGTTCCGGCACCCTCTGCTGCACATTCAGAAGACCCCCACCGACTGCCCTGTAATTGCCATCGATAGTTTCCGCCACATGTATGTCTTCCCAGAATTCAGCGACTTTGCGTAAGTATGGGACTTGTCCATGTGTATTTATTGCAGTGATTCCTTGAGCCTCCTATCTGCAGGTTATGTCTTGTTCCAGACACCTACCAATTAAACAACGATTGTAGACTCGGCCCACAGCAACACACACTGAGAGAGTGATAGAGAACGGGCTTTGGGCTTCATCTCTCAGCCAGTTATGCCAATTAATTTAGCAACACCTGACTGATAGCTGTAATGTGTGTGAACATAGTAGCGTAGTTTTCAAAGGTAATTATTTATGACACCAGAGGCCGTACATGACAGAAAGCATCATAATTCAGCGCATGCCTTATTTTATTAAGCACTCTGTATATCCTATTATCCAATAAGGGCCTTATCAGCCTGCCTCTGGTCAGTCTTTGATACAGCTGATTGTCCAGGGGGTCGGTGGCGTCTGGGACAGTACAGATGATGTCATTATCTTGTTAAAATGCTGTGGTTTTGGAGACTGTCGGCTCTCTTGGGGTCTTATCTGTTCACTCATTAAATCAATGAGGCTGCTCGTGTTGTTGTTTGTTTTTTGGACTGTTTTATGATGCTTTGTGTGTATGAACAGGGTTCCAGGAAAGCTGAGGCAGTTTGTTTTGGACCTGCACTCAGGAAAGTTGCACAGAGAGTTCCATCACGGCCCAGACCCCACAGACAGCACTCCAGAACAGGTCAGAGTTCACCACAGCTTCTGCACGGGATTGCTTTTCATTTATAAGAGTGATTTGAGTTGGACCTGCCATAATTTTTAAAATGCGTTTTCAATTTGTAATGAAATTAGGCACAAATATTGATCGATCATGGACACTATAATTGTGTGCCTTTATAAAATCTTACCACCAAAAACTTTTTATATATATATGAGCAATATCACTCGAGTACGAGAGCGATACCAGCTCTATATCAGCGGCTGTGATTGCCTCCGGCACGAGGCCGCAGCCATGCTGATATAGAGCCGGTATCACTCGAGTGATATTGCGTTTATACAACATTTCGACGGAACATGCGTGTAATTAAACAAGAAAAAATTGAGTGCCTAATAAAACCCTCTTTTGTGCGGAACTACTTCCTTCCGCCACGGATTCAAGCTCAAGTTGACAGTTAAACATACAACACTTTTAGAAATCGTATCAAGGGCATGTGCTGCTTCAATTAGGTTATTAGTGAGAAATAATGAGATTATAAGAGAGAAACAATGCAGCAAGACGTGCATACAAATGAGAGAGAGAGAGAGACTGCGAAGCTAGACATTTCTTCTTATATTAACTAACTTACTCTACGATTAGCTCAGTGAATAATAAAAAAAACCATAGACCCGGCTAGAAAAAGCGGAGTGATACAAAATTGTGAAAGGGCGTTCCTGTAGCGATACCAGTACAATATCTCACGATTCTCAACCAATCAGATTTGAGAACCAGAACGAACTGTTGTATAAATCAGCAATATCACTCGTGTACGAGAGCGATACTGGCTCTATATCAGCATGGCTGTGATAGGCCGAGGCACGAGTGTAATTTGTTTTGTTTATTATTTTGGAAGTTTTTTCTTAATTTTAATACTAATTCAGATTAAATTCCTTTTTATGCACACAATATTTTAAGCTTTTTAAGACCTTTTCTCCTGCCACTCATATGTTAATGAACACTTAATTTATCTTGTAATAATCTTCCTAACAAGGAGATTTTTTTTTAAGAAAGTCCAACTAGTTGACACGCTTTCTACAAACACAATGCAACTGATGACCTGTTGAGTTTAAGTAAACGAGTCTCTCAGATCACCAGTAATGTTGTGAAATATTTTAACAATTCATAATAACTGTTGAGTATTACAACGGTTGAGTCCAGTTTTTCAAAAGAACAACATTTATGTAGCATAGCCCATATTTGTAACAATGTTAAATTCTTTACTGTCACTTTTGATTCATTTACTGCATCCTTGCTGAATTAAGCCATAATTTAAGCATCTTGAGCTATGGAAAGGCGCTAATAGTAAACTTATTATGGTTATATCATATGAACAATATTTACTGACCCCAAACTTTTAAATGGTAATGTGTAAAACTACACTTTATATTAGTATCAATGCTTGTAATTTCACATGCCATTATTAACAAATTACAGATATAATTTGTAATTTGCACATAACGTCGCATCATTATGTGATGTTAGTTAATCAGCTTCTGTTTGGCCTGTACATATCGAGATGACATTTTGCTCAAAATCAGCGTTGTCCACTTTTCAGCTGATTAAAGTACCCCATTATGACAGGCACTTTCCTCAGGTTGTGAGTTCAGCACACTTCCTGATCCAAATCTCTGAAAAGAACGTGTTCATCTAGACTAATTAATGCAGGTGTACATTAATTAAGAATATGACTGAATGAAACGCACGTGCTGACATTTGAATGCAGACGCAGCAGAATGAACCCGGTGGCCTCGGTACAGAGCAATCTGCTGACAGGAACATATCCGTCTAGCTGTGCTTCTCAAAATAATGACTGTGTAAACAGTCACTTTACAGATGCAGGTGATCTGTGGTTATTTATTGGCCTGTTTGTGTGTGTTGCAGCAGGAGGAGAATAGAGAGGTGGCCAGTAATCCCCCAGAGAGTTCCTTCCAAAAATTGGCCCCCAGTGAGACGCGCTACACCATCCTCAGGGATCGGGACGAGCTGTGATGTTACAACCGCATCGAGACCCAACCCAGATCCCAGCAGTCAGCTGATGCCTACCCGGCACTGCCGCTGCCTGCGCAATGTCTATTTTCAGAATTTTTATTTTAGATAAAAAATGTGAGAAGGTGAACCCCTGAGCTTTTTTGGGGTGGGAAATGAAGAGGAGCGTTTTAAAAATTTTTTGGAGCTTGTAAATATGTTTGTGCTCTGTGGGTCTTGTCTAAATTAAAAATAGGGTAATTTTTTTTTCTTTTCTTTTCTTTTTATTTATTTTAGGTTTTGCCCTCATACGTTTTTGTCTCCCCAGGTCCCTTTTTTGTAGAAAAAAAAAACATTGGTGGTCCTCTTTGTTGAAAAGCAAATTGAGTTTATTATGGATCTTAAGTGCGAGCAAGTGGAATCATGGGGGGAAAAAAGAACAAACCTGCAGTCGACCTGTGGTGTTTCACTCCAGTCCTCAACAGAGCGTGCGCAGAGTGTGTGTGTGCACATGTATGTTACATGTGCTTATTAGTCTGTATTCATGTACTGTACCGTTCCAGACTTGTTTAAATTCACGCTCGCTAAGATCCAGACTCGTTAGTCTCATATCATCCCATTCCACCAGGGGGAGTGGTCAGGGGCGGGGTTAGAGGGGTGGGGATTATTTGTAAATCTGTCATTTCAGAGGGGACAAGGAAACGAAAAGAAGAAGGGTAAATTAAAAAAACATTTTACAAGATACTATGTTGTCTGTGTTTCATTAAATGTGTTTCACTTTTTTTTACTTTTGCACTTACTAGGTCACATTACATCTGTACATTAAAAGATATTGCATAAAAATTTAAGATAAAAAGTTGTCATTTTAAGCTAATTTTAAAAGATAATCCCAATCGAAATCATGTCAAGTATACAAGGTTCTTCCTGCGTTACATTACTCTAAATAAAATGAGCATCATCTCACAGGCAGGGACGGTCCACCGAAAAAAGTATATTGTCACCATCATACTGTTCCAAAGTTGTATTATTCTCTTTTATCTGTGTAACAAAGATATTTTGAGGAATGATGGTAACCAAACAGTGTCAGTTCCCACTGATTTCTGTTTGTCTGTACATTGGAAGTCAATAGAATCTAAACCGTTAGGTTACCAACGATCTTCAAAATATCTTCTTTTTCATTCCACAGAAGAAAGAAAGTTTGGAATAACAAGGGTGAGTAATGATTCACTCAGAATTGTTATTGTTGTACAGACTATCCCTTTAAAGGTGTGGGACCTAAAAGATTGTGCATTTTAATCCAAATGTCCTGTTCTAATGATCTAAAGTTGGGGAGCAATGTCACAGACAAAATATTGCCTTGTATAGCACTTCATACTCCATCTGCCCACCAACATTGGGCTGCCCCTCCAACTGTGGCAGACACAGATGACTAAACTGAGATTAAAAAAAAGGTTTTTAGGTTTAAGATAACATCAAGTGACCATAAGGTTGCACAAAGGATGCAATTGCTCAAAAAGGCCTGATTTAATCAGTCATGTTTTCTTAAAATTTGTCAATAGTTATTTGATCTTGATGTAACGAAACTACATACGTCCCAAAGTCAACAGGTGGTGTAAACAGACAGTATGTACTCAATGTACTGTAAAAACGATACATTAAAGGGATAGTTCACCCAAATATAAAAAAATGTGATGTTTATCTGCTTACCCCCAGGGCATCCAAGATGTAGGTGACTTTGTTTCTTCAGTAGAACACAAACGAAGATTTTTAACTCAAACCGTTGCAGTCTGTCAGTCATATAATGGCAGTGAATGGCTCCACGGCTTTGAGAGTAAAAAAAAAAAAAACATACACAAACAAAACCCTGTGGCTCGTGAGTGATCATTGAGGTCTTAAGACATGAAACGATCAGTCTGTGCAAGAAACTGAACAGTATTTATATCATTTTTTTACCTCTGATCGACTGCAATGTGCAACTGTCCTGAGCGCGTTTACAATATCTCGCGCATGACGCGTGTACGTGCTCTGGCATAGTTGGCATAGTAGACATAGATATATATAAGTAGATGCCTCACTAGTGACTGTTTCTAGGGGCTGCGATACTTTCAAAAATGGTGGACGCGTCAGCGTATCTGGAGCGGTCGAATAGGGCAATCTTTACATATCTATGATAGTAGACGCATGTGCGGAGGCGATCTGTCGCACGTATACGTCACTCATTATTTACACAATGCAGAGAGATTGCGGACATGTTCATTGGTACTGCGATGATCTAAAGATATTTAGAAATACAGGTCATCACAATGGAAGACGATATTGATATATCATCAGACAACGTGGAATTTTTTGCCCAACCATATTTATTTGACGTAATGCGCTGGATGTTGTAAACGCGCTCAGGACAGTTTGACATTGCGGTAGATCAGAGGTAATAAATTATATAAATACGGTTCAGTTTCTTGCACAGACCGATGTTTTCGTCGTGTCTTAAGACCGCCTCAATGTTATCGTCACGAGCCGAGGTGTTCATGTTGGTTTTGTCTGTTGTATTTTTTTTTTTTTTACTCCAAAGCCTGTGGAGCCCATTGACTGCCATTATATGACTGACAAGACTGCAACGGTTTGAGTTAAAAATATCAGTTTGTGTTCTACTGAAGAAACAAAGTCCACCTACATCTTGGATGCCCCGTTGGGAACAAACAAACATCAAATTTGTCATTTTTGGGTGAACTATCCTTTAAGACGCTACAGCTTGTCCTTGGGCGCGTATCCTTAAAGGTACATCTTTGTCCTTATCAACCCCTTAAGAGCCATATTAGTGCCTTACTGTACCAGCGACAAGATGAAGGAACAATTTTTTATTTATTTTTTTGCTGAGAGTTTGGGGGCAGCAGCATCATCCAAGTGTCACTGACAGGGCACACAGACCATCCTAAACAGTGCATGCACCAACATATGCTACTTTAATCATAAGCAACTACATTGAGGCTGCATTTCAAACATTATTTGAAGAATTACTGCCATTCATAAGTGGCTTCTTTGACAAATAAAGTGATTACATTTCTTGGATGAAATTATTGAAAATGACCTACAGTCCAAGAGTGTTGTTATTGTTAATTAAAACTAGTACAATTCTTTTGTATTGAAATAAAGCTGAAATTAAACCAATATAAAGTGATGAAAACTGAAAAAAGCAATCTAATTCGCAATGAATGAAATAACTTACACTTACAGTCAATGTACTAAAATACTAAATCATCACTATAAAGATAAAATTAAAATCTATATAGTTTTTTGTAATTCCATAAAATGACAACACACAAACCTAATTACTAAAAATAAAACTGAAACTGAATATAAAATAAAACTCAAAATATAATAAAAAATATAAAGTATATAATAGTACTAATATCTAAAACACTGCTGTCCATTAAAATCGGTAAATTCAGTGTTCAGTGACCAACGCTACTCCACCACTACTATCTTAGATTTTCTTTCAAATAGATACAGAAGTTTTAAAGTGACAGTTCACCCAAAAATGAAAATACATTCATTAATTTACTAGTGTTCAAAACCTGTCTAACTTACTTTCTTCTGTGAAACATAAAATAAAAGTCTAAAAATATCTCCATTTTTTTTTTTGTGACCACTGTTGATCCACTTGTTTTGGATCAAAGGAAAAAAAGAGTGAAAGGTATGTGTCTGTTTTTCACAGATGAAAGTCATACAGATTTGGAATGACAAGAGGGTGAGTACATGATGACAGAATCTATCCCTTTAAAATGTTATCTAACCGAATAAACTGCTCAGTAATTTGCCTCTAAATGTTATATATTTAGTTTAATGTTTAAAGTACTTTTTTAATAAGAGCAGACAGATATTTAGGCCACAAGTTGGTAATTAAAAGTGTGGTGAAAACAGCTTTGAATATGGAGAATATTCAAATGACAGTGTACAAACTCTTGGAACTGTCTTTGTACAATATTTTTATGAAATATTTACAACTATTTCTAACTATAAACTTCTAGGGAAGCTGACCTAAAGTGACTACGGTTTCCCTCTCCACCATCCTTATCTTCAGTTCAGACATCAAAGGAGATTTTTATCTTTAGCTACGTCTTTATTGTAAAATGGAAATGATCTGAAGTGGGTGTTTAAAGGAGACACGAGAAAAAGGGTCTCTGATGTCATGAAACATCTTCCCGCCCACAGCAGGAACCCATGACATCACGACACCTATGGAGATTACATCACAGAGCACCACAGATGGCCTGATATATTTTCCATTTGAGTGAGTGAGCGTGTTCGCACAGAATATGGAAAGTGCAACGTGTCTGCCACTCGGCTGTGTGCAGGTCAGTCGCCTGGGACTTTCCCTCTGCGAGCAGCACAGCCGAACACATGCAGAGCTCAGCACTCGGGCTATCTCGCTCGTGCATCACGCACAGGGTGGCTTGCATGTGCTCTTGGAGACGTTCATTCGCCCCTTCGTAGGGGAAGTCCAGTGTGTTGTGTTATGAGGAAGGCGTGGGGGCCAGTGTGCGTCTCAGACCCGGCTCCGTGTTTGTGAGGGGATGCCCCTACTCACCCCAAAAAACAACGCGTGAGACCGGGGGCAGCAGAAGTCGAGACAAAAACAATCAGATTTTAAAAAGTTGGCTTTTAAATAACTGCTGCTGAATCCTGTGATAAAGCGTACGTTGTGGTTCCTACAGAACATTTTGTGTGAATCAGTACTGCAAAAGGACCAAGAACGAGTGTTTGATAACAGACCATTTTTATTTTTCTCGATTTTTGACAAGTGAAACTAAAATAAGGGGTGGATAAACCATAAAAGGCTATTGTTCTTTTCTGCTGGCCCTTCGGGATCATAATCAAATAACATTCAAATGTTGTTTGTGCTGAAGGAGGTCTCACAGCGCATTGATTTCAGTATTAGATTTGCCTCTCTGAGGCTTGTGTTATCAAAGCCTTGCAGGGAAACCTCACCCAAATCTATCAGCCACCCCAGCAGAACATAGAAACACACATGAAATACACGAGCAGCCTGGGTAAACCCAGTTTAAAAGGATGTTTTATCTAAACCTGAGCACTGGTTTTCAGAAACATCTTGATCAGATGTGTTAACTGCTAGGAAAAACACAAAAGATCATAAGAAATCATACATGAAGCATTGGTATTTCCACAATTACAGCTATTACCCAAGAAACCGATTCTCTTTTAGAATTTATTTAACTTGTCTTGTACAGTATATGCACATTTATAAGCCGTAAGCTGTAAGTATTACCATAAGGATCTATTCTGTTTATATATATATATATAGAGAGAGTAGAGAGAGAGAGAGAGAGAGAGAGAGAGAGATAGGTGATATATACTAATATTGAAACAAATCATTACTTTGTAATATTACTTATCATTACAATGGCCTATATTAATGTGTTATTGAAATTGTATGTATTTTAGCACCGAGTCATTATTAGAGAGCTGAAATGTTGAATTTATCAAAAGTTAAGGCAAAACAAGCATTCATGGGCTCCACAGAATATAGAAACTATATAAAAATTTTAACGGCATAATTTGTCATTGATAGTGTGTATTAAATGTTTATTCATAGTGTGCCGAGTTTCTCACTACTGTGCATTGCCTCCATTCTTATATCTGTGATACATATAAACCTTATAAAGTATTTTACATAGACTCAATGTTTCATTTATATCTACTCATAACCCATGAACACATGTAAAAAAAAAATGCATCAGTTACAATACCACTTATGGGCATTTTAAGTGTTTATCAATTATAGCAATTTTACCACAACACAACATAACTGTAGTAAACAGAACCATGTCACCTACTGCAAATCCTCAGTATGCATAAGAAATCTTACTGTTATATAGTTCATACAACAATCACCTATAATCGTTAACCACTTCTAACACCTACAGTCACATTACTGCTACAAAGGTCAATCAGCTGTTCGGCAGCACGTCAGATGATGGAATAAGGCCTTGTTTGCTTTGGCATAGAAATGAATGATGAATTAAGGCAAAAGGAAAATTAGCAGGTCCACTTGTGCATGTTTGCACTGCGTGTAGGAGTTAGTCTGCAGTTGTGGTTGTTTTATGTATGTTGAGCGTCTGGTGTTTATTTCAGAACGCGCGTGGGTCGGCAAATCCACCGTCCCATGGCCTCCTCTACAAAAACAAATGTGCTCGAGTGTGTCACTGAGTGTCGTTCTTACTGTTGTTGTTGCTCTTAATCTGTTGTATCTGCAGGTCGATTCTTTCTTTCTTCTTTCGTTGGATCAGGTTGCCCCCGGCGAAACCAAGCAGTCCACCCCCCACGGCAGCGGCGACCCCCGCCACTTTAAATCCTGCTAAGAGTCCCAGCGGCCCCCCTAGCACTCCCCCCACCACTGCACCTGCCATGGGCAAAACCGCCAGCTTCGAACGGGCCGCCTGTGGAGAAAAAGCACATACACACACACATATCATCACTATATCTATAGATAGATGGACAGACAGACAGACAGACAGACAGATAGATAGATAGATACACAACTATGCACACAGTCATTATGGATTTCCAATAAATGGTTTTATGATTGTGCTGGTTGCAACTTCACACAAATTCAAAACAAAAAAAATCAACAAGGTGCGTGGGAAATTTTTTTTTTATATTGATACAATACCAGCGACACTTGTGACGTTAAGGGGTCAGAGCAAACAAAGAATGTAATTAAAAAGGGAATTTTATTTTGCCAACGCGTTTCGGCACACAGGCCTTCGTCAGGGCTAAAAGATTGCAGGTGTACATAGTGTTCCTTTAAATACAAACAAGGACACAATTCAAACTTGCAAACAACCAATGAAAATATTTGGATAATATATCATCCACCAATCACAAAATTCATCAAACAAATAGCCACATATTTTTTCGGAATAAATATACAGGTATAGTCAACAAACAGGCGTATGGTGATACTCAATTCAAAACATTTATGCAAAAAAAAATAATTTAATTAACGAATACAATGCATGCGTGTTCACAACAAAGGAAATAATAATAATCATATTATTTAATCTGTAAATAGTTACTTTAATAAATAATAACTATTTAATAATAACATATTACTTAATTTTAACAAAACAAAAACACCTATTATTATTATTAGTTTTCCTAATATTCAATTTATATATTATTTAAATATTATTTCAGTACAACAATAACTTATTATTTTTATTATCCTCGCTATAAACCATTTGTTTTTCCTGTTTTTTTTTCATATTCGGCCGTTTGTTGTACCACATAACCTCTTTTCAAATTATGAATAGGCAGTGAAGAAGTTTTTTAAACAAAACAACAACAACAGAATAATAAATAATAAAATAAACTCTGTAATGAGTTATTTCAAGAAATGTATTCTTTTAATTATTATTTAATTATTATTTGTTCCTCATTATTTCAGGACAATTATCCTCTTGACATTTTTGACTTAATGCCTAAAAAAAGAATTTCAATTCTAAAATAAAAAACATGCTCATTATTTCAAGTCATTGTATCTGTGTGCATTCTGTATGTATTTTTGAGTAAATTAATAAAAATGAGCCTCATGTCACTGGCCCACATGCAATGTGCATGAAAGCTTCAAACAGGTGAGAAATGAATCATTTAGGTGTCATCAATGTCCAAAAACACTATTTGAACTAACACTTCTGTATGACGAACCCTCTTGCTTTATAGAAAAATAAAATATCATAAACCATTAAATTGACTCAATGGTTGCCAAAATTGGTTGCAAACTCTACAATAAGTAAAAATAAAATAGCTTTTACAATAATTACAATGAACATTTAACAAAGGAAAAGAACCTCATTTTACCCACCCTTGTTAAGAGCTGAAACAGGGTTAATGAAATGACTTTTGTCAGTGAAATGGCTAAATGGCTTATGTTTAAGAGTTTCAAGCCTTAATTTTGCCATTTTTATGGAAAGTGCCTATTAGTGTTTCAGCTGCACTGTCTCTCATAAGACTGCAGACAATACTGTATCTAGGTCATCTTATTCAGCTAATCAAAAGCAAGCAGCCATTTAACCTTTTCAGCCAGGCTTATGGTGGTTTCTAAGCAAACAGGGCTTTGGTTTTTAATTTTGAATAACCTATCTCTGCCTTAATCTCCAAAGTAATTTCTGCCACAAATATGGGATTAGCCTTGCAAGGTCACTTTGTTTGGTTTGATAATTGTAAATCTTGTTGTATTATTACTCACATCCGATTCAAATATTCCTCTCTGCTCATAGCAGAGGTGAAAAAAGACCAGACTCTTTTCATTTTTAACATGAATTCATAGGTTTATGTTTCTACATCAAGTTTCATCCACTATTCTGAGTGTGAAAAGTACTGAACTTGGCATGCAACCAAGTTTTGA
>JADLZN010008075.1:0-21162 GCA_018155175.1 Sinocyclocheilus anophthalmus
TGTTTTATTTATATTGTTTAATTATTAAGTGGTTAAGCTAGCTGTTTGGCTCAGGGTGATCCAACTTGCATGGATGTCTTCTCGGTGTAAGTGAGATGCTTGACTAACTCAGCCACGCCCTGGGTTTAATCCAAGTGCACCTTCCGGTACACTTACCGTGTTACGACTTGTCTCCCCTTGTCGGTGCTATTACATTAGGTATTTTTGGTGCGTTTTGACGGGGGAGAGTGACGGGCGGTGTTTACGCGTCTCAGAGCCGGGTTCAAAGGGACACTCTGTTTCCTTTTTACTACTAAATCCTCCTTCAAGCACTGTTTCATGGTGCATATTCGTAATATTCTATACTAGAAAATGTAGCCCATTTCTTCCCTCTCCATGCGCTACACCTCGACCTGACGTATTTGGTTGTGCCCATTTTGCTTACTTTTATTGCCTTCACAGGGTAAGCTGACGACGGCGGTATATAGGCTGGAGTAACTAGAAGTGGTGAGGTTAGACGGGGGTTATCGGTTCTAGAACAGGCTCCTCTAGGGGGGTCTGAGACACCGTCAGGTCCTTTGGGTTTCAAGCTGATGCTCGTAGTACCCTGGCGGGCATCTGATTGTAGTTGGATGCCTGGGTTTACGGCTGGGCATAGTGGGGTATCTAATCCCAGTTTGTTTCCTAGCTTTCGTGGGGTCAGATGAGTTTATTAAAGCTACTTTCGTGTTAGGGCTTCGGACACCTAGAAGCGTATGACGGCCAAGGGGCCATTTGGCTTTATTTTTATCTGTTCTTAACCACCCTTTACGCCGTTATATTGTCAACTGGTGCCTCTCGTCTAACCGCGGTGGCTGGCACGAGTTTTACCGGCCCTTTTAACACTAACTGAGTCAAGTTTTCACTTATGGCTCAATGTCTATCACTGCTGAATTCCCTTGGGGGTGTGGCTTGGCTAGGCGTCTTGGGCTAATGTTTGTGCCTGATGCCCGCTCCTCGTCCCCGGGCAGGGGATTGAGGGCATATTCACGGGGTTGCGGAGACTTGCATGTGTAAGTTGAGTTAGAGCTGACAGTAAGGTCGGGACCATGCCTTTGTGCATGCGGAGCTTCTTAGGGCCCATTTTAGCATCTTCAGTGCTATGCTTTATATTAAGCTACGCTAGCGCTAAATACATTAGAATATTTAGTGTCGGGCCACTTTTGTAAAAGTTTTCGGTAGGGCGTTGTTAGGTCACATAATTGGTTGTAATAAAAAATTAGGTGCACATATCTATATATATATATATATATATAACGTGGGATGCCAATTTACACCGCAACTCGTTGGCCAACACGCTCTTGAGTCTTTCTTGCTTTAGGGGTTTGACAAGGATAACAGGATTCGCTGAGCGTAGGGGGGTAGGGGGGTTTGTCGCGCAAAAACCAAAAGGGGGAGATATATAAGGATAAGTTGAAGAAAGGATGTATATGTTATGCACTTGAGTTAATAATATGTAATTCTTAAATTATGTCTTATAATAACTAACTTATATAGTTCACCCATCAGTAACAGGAAATGCTCACCCTTGATCCACCTCACCTTTGTGCTTGCATTCCTCTTTGAGATCAGATGAAAGCTGAAAAAAACAGGAGACCGTCTATCCCCCGTGCCATATAAACCGAGAGCTTGGGCCTGGGGGCTAACGAGGACATATGTCTACACCATTAAGTCAACATGTCCAAGTATAATTATCCGAGGTGGGCGATAGTTATCAGTCTATCGTACCCCTTGAACATAGGGAAACCAGAAGTCGTATACGTTCATATGGCTAGCTCCGATCATCAGTTATTGTCCCTGATTCTTACTCCATGCACCGCATGTGCTCTTTCATACCATTAGTTGGTGGGTTCTTACTACTTACCTATTGTCTTAATACTCTATTCTTAAGCTGTATAGACCTCACTTTTCAAGGAAACCTCTGAGGTCAAATTTCTTTGGCGTATTAATATATTACCACAAGTTAAAATAAATTATCCCTTTCTCGACTGTTTTTAATTTTATGCCTCTTATGTACTGCATAGGTTAGTACCTGCCTTTCTGTTTTAGCAGATCATCAACACTTGTGTGCCTTGAAATACCTATTCTACCTTACCACATATCATAGTCATGTCATACATATTCCGTATCCCGCCACCGGACCTTCCATCGAAGGCATGGCCGTCATCCCCTCAGATACCCTAGGGTTAGTTTCAGCCAATGCTCCTGGACTTTGGGAGCCAGGGGTGGAGCGAGTTAAATATCTCTTCTTCTGGGCGCTAGGGAGGAATCTTAACCTCCGATCTTTCGCGATTATCAAGACGTGCTTGAAATTAGCTATCTAGGGCTAAGCTCATTGTTACTCGCATCCTTTCGTTGTTTCTACCACCCGCTTGCTATGTGCATAAAATAAGTTCAATACGTGCGAAGTACAGAACTCAGACCCGGCAATTGTCCGATAATAATCGATGGGTTTCTACACTCATGCGGCACGTGTGCCTCTCCCATTCACTTTCCTAAATAACGAATATCTGCGAGTAGGTGTTTTCCAAAACACAGGACTGGGTGTCTGGGCGGACTGCGCTCTAGGCGCTCGTTGTATAGTTCGCAGTTGGTGTAATAGTGGCACGATTATATATTCCTCCCTTCGATAGAAATTTAGTATTGCAATGACACCACCCGAATTTTGGTCACTTTCTTCTGGGACTTTGTCTCGTCAAAATGGGCGTAGTGCAATAAGAAGTCAGCCATCCCTCGGTTTTATCATTCAGCTGCGGAGTGTGTGACCCCTACACGGCGTTGGCCGTGCGTGCGCCTGCAAGTTTTCTTTCTGCGACTCTTCCCCTCCAGCGCCAGGTTTATGTTAGCCAAACCTATCGAGGGCTGCTCTACGTTGCTATGGTGTAAGGTACTTTTGGTTCCGCGTTAGACCTTTGTCTGCGTCTGAGTTTAGTCCGTCTGGGTTGTTTGATCCTGTTTCGTGTAAAAATAGTAGGTGGGGGACGGTTGCAGCGGCGACAATGAATGGTAATAGAAAATGGAATGCGAAGAATCGTGTTAGTGTTGCGTTGTCTACTGAGAAGCCGCCTCAGATTCATTGGACCAATATATCTCCCATGTATGGTACGGCAGATAGTAGGTTTGTAATTACTGTGGCACCTCAGAAAGATATTTGTCCTCATGGTAGAACATAACCGACGAAGGCTGTTATCATGACTAGTAGTAGGAGAACTACGCCGATGTTTCAAGTTTCCTTATAAAGGTATGAGCCATAATATAGGCCTCGGGCAATGTGTATATAAATGCAGATGAAAAAAAATGATGCTCCGTTAGCGTGGATGTTTCGGATTAGTCAGCCATAGTTGACGTCTCGGCAGATGTGGGCCACTGATGAAAATGCGGTTGAAATATCCGAGGTGTAGTGTATAGCTAGGAATAGACCGGTTAGAATTTGGGTAGCTAGGCATAGTCCTAGTAAAGATCCAAAGTTTCATCATACTGAGATGTTAGAGGGTGCTGGTAGGTCAACTAGTGCGCTGTTAGCGATTTTAATAAGGGGGTGCGTTTTTCGTAGGCTTGCCATTAAAGGTTCTTGTAGTTGAATAACAACGACGGCTCTTCAAGTCGTTGGTCTCGGTTAAAGTCTGAGTAAGAATTATGACCTATTTTATGTTTTTATTACTGATAGCTTTGGTCGTGGGTTTGGTTGCTGTTGCTTCTAATCCTCCGCCTTATTTTGCTGCTCTTGGTTTGGTGGTTGCAGCCGGGGTTGGGTGCGGGATTTTGGCTGGCCATGGAGGTTCTTTTCTATCATTGGTTCTTTTCTTAATTTATTTAGGGGGAATGCTCGTGGTTTTCGCTTATTCGGCAGCCTTGGCTGCTGAGCCTTTTCCAGAGGCTTGGGGTGATCGTTCTGTGCTAGGCTATGTTGCGGTTTATTTGTTAGGGGTCAGCTTGGTGGCAGGGTTTTTTTGGGGGGATTGATATGAGGGTTCATGGGTGGTTGTGGATGGGCTGAAGGAGTTTTCTGTTTTGCGCGGTGGTATTAGTGGTGTGGCTATAATATATTCGTCTGGTGGGTTTATATTAGTTATTTGCGCCTGGGTACTATTTTTGACCCTACTTGTCGTCTTAGAGCTTACTCGTGGCTTAAGCCGTGGTGCCCTTCGTGCGGTTTAAAGGAGGATTGGGGTGATGGCTAAGATTAGGGTTAGGAGGAAGATGGTTAGGTATGTTTTGATTATTCCTCGTGTGATATTGTTTATGGTCTTTGCTATAATCGTTTGTGTTAGTGCTAGGCCTTTTGGTCCGACAGTTTCAAGCCATGTCTTGTCAAATTGGGTGGCGGCGGATTGTCCGTGGGTTAGTTTAAGTTTTGGAAGGAGTCGGTGAATGGTCATTGGGAAAATCCCTAGTATGTTCGAGAAGTGGTGTATGGAAATTATTGGGGTAATTTTTACTTGTTTGCTTGTTATATTAGCTAGTTCTGTGGCCACAAGTAGGCCTATAACTGTTACTGCAAGAGCTGCTAATTTTAGGGTGGGCGGTATCGTTATGATTGGTGTCTTTGTTGGCAGAAAGTTTTGTGTAATAATGAGTCCTGCAATAATACTTCCTCAGGCAAGCCGTTTAATAGAGTTGATTACTAGGGGGTTGTTTTCGTTAATAGGGGGTAGGGGTAAAAATCGTGGGGTTCCTATAATTACAAAGTATACTAGCCGGAAGCTGTATACTGCGGTGAATGATGTGGCAATTAGTGTTAGGGTCAGGGCTCAGGCGTTTAGGTATGAGGTATTTAGGGCTTCAATAATTGCATCTTTTGAGAAGAATCCTGCCAGGAAGGGGGTCCCTGTTAGGGCGAGACTGCCAATTATAAAGTAAGTTGAGGTGGCAGGCATAATGTTGAATAGGCCCCCCATTTTTCGGATGTCTTGTTCATCGTTTAGACTGTGGATAATTGATCCGGAACACAAGAATAGTATGGCCTTGAAGAAGGCGTGGGTGCAAATATGAAGAAATGCTAGTTGTGGTTGGTTTAGTCCAATTGTAACTATCATTAGACCAAGTTGGCTTGATGTTGAAAAAGCTACAATTTTTTTGATATCATTTTGGGTTAAAGCACAGGTGGCTGTAAATAATGAGGTTAATGCTCCGAGGCAAAGGCAAACTGTTAGGGCTAGCTGGTTATCTTCTATAAGCGGATGAAGGCGGATTAGTAAGAAGATTCCTGCAACAACTATAGTGCTTGAGTGGAGTAGGGCAGATACTGGTGTAGGGCCCTCCATGGCGGACGGTAGCCATGGGTGGAGGCCAAACTGGGCTGATTTCCCTGTTGCCGCTAAGGTAAGTCCTAGAAGGGGGACTGTTATGTCAAAGTTTTTCGACAGGACAAAAATTTGTTGAATTTCTCAGGAGTTGAGGTTTATTGCAAGTCAAGCCATAGTTATAATTAGTCCGATGTCCCCGACGCGGTTGTAAATGACAGCTTGAAGAGCTGCTGTGTTGGCATCCGCTCGTCCGTGTCATCATCCGATTAATAGGAATGATATAATTCCCACTCCTTCTCAGCCGATAAATAATTGGAACATATTGTTGGCCGTAACTAAGATGATCATGGCTACTAGGAAAGTAAGCAAGTATTTGAAGAACCGGTCAATGTTGGGGTCAGAGTGTATGTACCATAGTGCAAATTCTAGAATTGATCAGGTAACGTACAGGGCAATTGGGACGAAGATTAAGGAGTAGTGGTCAAATTTAAAGCTAATATTGATGTCAAATGCTTGGGTATTTATTCACTGTCAATTTGTGACGATGCCCTCTGTTTTCAGGTTTAGGAAGATCATAAGAGGTAGTAGGCTGACGAAGAATGCGGAGCTAACAGCAACTTTAGTTATTTTTGCTATGTTGAGGTTTAGTTGATTAGGGTTTAGCGTAGTAAATAGGGGGTATACCAAAATAAAGAAGATTAGAAAGAGTGATGAGTGTATAATTAATGTCATTTTAGCTTTCACTTGGATTTGCACCAAGAGTTTTTGGTTCCTAAGACCAGTGGATGAGCTGTTATCCTTTGAAAGCGCAAGGAAGCCGCGGATTTTAACCGCGGAGTGTAAGAATTAGCAGTGCTTACTATTTTTCGTTCTTCCTTGGTGAGTAAGGAGGTTTTAACTCCTGTCTTTAGAATCACAATCTAATATTTTGGTTAAAACTATACTTACAGTAACATCATCCTCATATGAGTTCTGGTTTTGCCACTAGTAGGATGACGGGGATTAAGTGTAGGGTTATTAACAGGTGTTCTCGGGTGTGGAAGGGTTGAAGTCCTATAATGTGGTTAGGTGTCGGGCCTCGTTGTGATATAAGAAATATATATAGGGAATAGCCAGCTGTAATTAATGTTCCTAGGCCGGTGAGTAAGATTGTTCATGGGGATCAGTTGAATAGTGTTGTAATAATTATTAGTTCTCCTATTAGGTTGGGTAGCGGAGGGAGTGCTAAGTTGGCTAGATTGGCGGTGAATCATCATACTGCGGTTAGAGGAAAAATCATCTGTAATCCTCGGGCGAGCATTATTGTTCGGCTATGGGTTCGCTCATATGCTGTGTTGGCTAAGCAGAATAGTGCTGAGGATACTAATCCGTGGGCGATTATTAAAATAATTGCTCCTGAAAATCCTCATGAGGTTTGAATTAGGATCCCTCCTGCCACTAGTCCTATATGACTTACAGATGAGTAGGCAATTAGTGATTTTAGGTCTGTTTGTCGAAGGCAGATTGATCCGGTTATAATGATACCCCAGAGGGCTAGAATAATGAATGGGTAGGCTAGCTCTTTTGATAGGGGGTCGAGTATAACTATTATGCGCATTATTCCATATCCACCAAGTTTTAATAGGACTGCCGCTAGTACTATTGACCCTGCTACGGGGGCCTCTACATGTGCTTTTGGCAGCCACAGGTGAACCCCATATAGTGGTATTTTAACTAAAAATGCGATTAGGCAGCCGGCTCACCAAATTATGTGACCTCAAGAATTAAGCTGAAGGGGCTGTGAATATTGGAGTACTAACATTGATAGTGTCCCTGTTGATTGTTGGAGAAGAAGTAGGGCAACTAAGAGTGGGAGTGACCCTGCTAGAGTGTAGAATAGAAAGTAGGGCCCTGCGTTAAGTCGTTCGGCTTGGTTCCCTCAGCGGGTAATAATGATCAGGGTTGGGATAAGTGTAGCTTCAAATATAATATAAAATATAATGATTTCTGTGGCGCCGAATGCTATAATTAAAAAGGTTTGTAGTGAGGCGAGAAGTGTAATATAAGAGCGTTGTCGGTTGATTGGCTCAGGGTTAATATGGTTTTGGCTAGCTAGGATTATAAGTGGAAGTAGTCAGCATGTTAGTACTAAAAGGGGGGTTGATAGTGGGTCTGTGGCCAGATATGTATTAGAGGAAGTTCACCCGGCTTCTGAGGTTCATTTTAGTCATATTAGGCTAATGGAAGCAATTAAGAGACTATGTGCGGTTGTGGTTGTTCATAGCCATTTGGGGGAGGTTAATCAGATTGTTGGGAATAGCATGATTGTGGGGATCAGCACTTTTAACATTGTAGAAGATTAAGATTTTGTAATCGGTCAGTTCCGTGGGTGCGGGCAGTAGCAACTAGTAGTGCTAGGCCGGTGCTTGCTTCACAGGCAGAGAAAGCCAGAAGTAATATAGGAGCTGTTGAGAATGCTGTTGCTTCAAATTGTAGTGTTCACAGGGCTAGTGCAATAAATAGGGATAGTATTATCCCTTCTAAGCATAATAGTGCGGAGAGTAGGTGAGTCCGGTGGAATGCTAGTCCTATTAAACCTAGGATGAATGCTGAGCTAAAACTAAAGTGTACGGGTGTCATAAGGGGGCCGTGGAGTTTAACCACGATTTTCTGAGTCGAAGTCAGAGGTCTTGTTTTGGACTAGCCCCCTATTCTGCTCATTCTAGGCCCCCTTGGGTTCATTCGTAAATTAACCCCAGGGTTAGTAAAATTAGGACTGTTGTGGCTCAGAAAAATGTTTCGGTGGGGTTATGTAGCTGGTCACCTCAAGGCAAAGGGAGGAGGAGGGCAATTTCTAGGTCAAAGAGGAGGAATAGAATTGCTACTAGAAAAAAGCGTAGGGAAAATGGTAATCGGGCGGAGCCTAGGGGGTCAAATCCGCACTCGTACGGTGATAGTTTTTCTGCGTCAGGGTTCATTTGTGGGAGTCAAAAAGATACAACCGCTAAAACTAAGGATAGGGCTGTTGTAATAATTAAAACAGTTATAATTAAGTTCATTATCTTTCCTTGGGGTTTAACCAAGGCTGTGTGATTGGAAGTCACTTGTACTAACTTTAATACTAGAAAGATTATGAGCCTCATCAATAAATAGATACGTAGAGGAAAAGTCATACTACGTCAACAAAGTGTCAGTATCAGGCGGCGGCTTCAAAGCCGAAGTGGTGTTCAGATGTAAAGTGGTATTGGATTTGGCGTAAGAGACAAACTGCGAGGAAGGTTGATCCAATAATGACATGTAGTCCGTGGAAGCCCGTGGCCACGAAGAATGTAGAACCATAGACTCCATCTGCAATTGTGAAGGGGGCTTCGTAGTATTCTATGGCTTGTAGTGCGGTAAAATAAAATCCTAATAAAATAGTTAGTGTTAGGGATTGAATAGCTTGTTTTCGTTCTCCTTCTATAATGCTGTGGTGGGCTCATGTTACTGTAACCCCTGATGCTAGAAGAACGGCTGTATTAAGGAGCGGGACTTCGAAGGGGTCTAGAGGGGTAATTCCTGTCGGGGGTCAGCATCCTCCTAGTTCAGGGGTGGGAGCCAGGCTTGAATGATAAAAGGCTCAGAAGAATCCCAGGAAAAAGAATACTTCTGAGGTAATAAACAGGATCATTCCGTATCGTAACCCCTTTTGTACTGGGGAGTATGGTGGCCTTGAAAGGTTCCTTCTCGGATAATGTACCGTCATCATTGGTATATGGTGAGAAGTGTGAGAACTAGTCCTAAGGTTATTAGTATTGTCGAGTGGAAGTGAAATCAGATTGCTAGGCCGGATGTTATTAGTAAGGCAGCGATAGCTCCGGTTAGTGGTCATGGGCTTGGGTCAACTATATGATAGGCATGTGCTTGGTGGGCCATTAAACGTTTTCTTGAAGGTATAGGCTTAAAAGAAGTACAAATACATAAGCTTGAATTATTGCTACCGCAACTTCTAGTAGTGTCAGCATGAAGAGTAGGGCGGCGGTTAGGATTGCTACTACAGGTATTATTGGTAGAAGGACAAATACAGCTGTGGCGATAAGTTGAATGAGGAGGTGGCCTGCGGTTAAGTTGGCTGTGAGTCGAACTCCTAGGGCTAGTGGTCGTATAAACAGGCTGATTGTTTCGATAACAATTAGTACGGGGATCAGTATAATAGGTGTTCCTTCTGGTAAAAGGTGTCCTAAGGCGACTGTTGGTTGATTTCGTATTCCAATAATTACTGTGGCAAGCCATAGGGGTACCGCAAATCCTAGATTAAGGGACAGCTGCGTGGTGGGTGTAAAGGTGTAAGGCAGTAGTCCAAGCATGTTAGTTGTAATTAAGAAAATTATTAATGAGGTTAGTAGTAGTGCTCACTTATGTCCTCCTATATTCAGTGGTAGTATTAATTGATTAGTGAATCGGTTAATGAGCCACTCTTGTGTCGTGGTGAGTCGGTTGTTTAGCCATCGAGAGGAGGGGGTTGGATAGAGCACCCAGGGCAATGCAATTGCGATGGCAATTAGTGGGATCCCGAGGAATACGGGGCTTGCAAATTGGTCGAAGAAGCTTACGATCATGGTCAGTATCAGGCTCCAGTTTCATGTTTTTTAGGGCTTGCTGGAGTTGGTTTATTTGGTGAAGTATAATTTAAGACTTTAGTTGGGATGATGACTAAGAAAAGTACTCAGGTGTAGACTAGAATTATGAATCAAGGGTTGGGGTTTGTTTGTGGCATTTCACTAAGGGTGGTCGGAAGTCACCAATCTTTGGCTTAAAAGGCCAATGCTTTGTCCAATATTTAGCTTCCTAGTGAGGCGTCTTCTAGTATTAGTGAGGATCAGTTTTCGAAGTGTTCTAGTGGTACTGCTTCAACTACAATTGGTATAAAGCTGTGATTGGCCCCGCAGATTTCAGAGCATTGTCCATAGAATAGCCCTGGACGCGAGGCAATAAAGGCGGTTTGATTTAGTCGCCCTGGGACCGCATCTATTTTTATGCCCAGGGATGGGACAGCTCAAGAATGTAATACGTCTTCAGCGGATACTAGGATACGGATTGGGGATTCTATTGGGACAACTATTCGGTGGTCCGTCTCTAGGAGTCGGAATTGGCCTGGGGCAAGGTCTTGAGTTGGGACTATGTAAGAGTCAAATCCTAGGTCTTCATAATCTGTATATTCGTAGCTTCAGTATCATTGATGTCCTATTGCTTTAATTGTTAAGTGGGGGTCGTTGATTTCGTCCATAAGGTACAAAATGCGTAAAGAGGGCAGGGCAATAAGTACTAAAATGACGGCTGGTAAGATGGTTCATACAATTTCGATTTCTTGAGAGTCTAAAATATACTTGTTGGTAAGTTTAGTTGATACCATTGCAATAATAATATATAATACTAAGGTGCTAATTAGGAACACAATTATTAGTGCGTGGTCATGGAAGTGAAGAAGTTCTTCTATAACAGGTGATGCTGCATCTTGAAATCCTAGTTGTGTTGGGTGTGCCATTAAGCCTCAGGCTTAAGGCATGCGGGGATTTAACCCACAATTTCACCTTGACAAGGTGATGTAATTTATATTTTACTAATGTCTTAAGAAGAAAGTGACAGAGTGGTTATGTGGCTGGCTTGAAACCAGCATATGGGGGTTCAATTCCTCCCTTTCTCGTTCATTTGATTGAATTTGAACAAACGCTGGCTCCTCATATGTGTGATAAGGAGGAGGGCAGCCGTGGAGTCATTCTACGTTTGTCATTGTTAGTTCTACAGATAGCACCTCCCGCTTAGCGGCGAAAGCTTCTCATAGGATAAATAAGAATATAATAACTGCTACTAGAGAGATTAGTGACCCGATGGATGACACCGTGTTTCATAAGGCGTAGGCGTCTGGGTAGTCAGAATATCGTCGTGGCATGCCTGCCAGGCCTAGAAAGTGTTGTGGGAAGAATGTTAGGTTAACCCCAATAAACATAACCGCAAAGTGGATTTTTGTTCATGTGCTGTGGAGGGTGTATCCGGTTAGCAGGGGAAATCAGTGTACGAAGGCTGCCATAATAGCAAATACAGCGCCTATTGATAACACATAGTGGAAGTGTGCTACTACATAATAGGTGTCATGAAGGACAATGTCTAGTGATGAGTTGGATAAGACAATTCCTGTGAGTCCACCTACTGTGAAAAGGAAAATAAACCCTAGGGCCCATAGTAGGGGTGTTTCTCATTTAATTGATCCTCCGTGAAGTGTGGCTAGTCAGCTGAACACTTTTACACCTGTCGGGATTGCAATAATTATTGTTGCAGATGTAAAATATGCACGAGTGTCTACGTCTATCCCGACGGTGAATATGTGGTGGGCTCACACAATAAACCCTAGAAGGCCGATGGCCATTATTGCTCATACCATGCCTATGTAACCAAATGGTTCTTTTTTGCCTGAATAGTAGGCTACAACATGAGAGATAATTCCAAACCCCGGAAGAATGAGAATGTAGACTTCTGGGTGGCCAAAGAATCAGAATAGGTGTTGGTAGAGGATTGGGTCTCCTCCGCCTGCCGGGTCAAAAAATGTTGTATTGAGATTTCGATCTGTCAGTAATATCGTAATTCCGGCAGCTAAAACGGGTAGTGATAAGAGGAGTAGGACGGCGGTCACAAGCACGGATCAAACAAATAGGGGTGTTTGATATTGGGAGATGGCTGGGGGTTTTATGTTAATGGTTGTGGTGATGAAGTTAATTGCCCCAAGGATTGATGAAATACCTGCTAGGTGAAGTGAAAAAATTGTTAAATCTACTGATGCTCCTGCGTGGGCTAGATTCCCAGCGAGGGGTGGGTATACTGTTCATCCTGTTCCGGCCCCGGCCTCAACTCCAGAAGAAGCCAGTAGTAATAGGAATGATGGGGGTAGTAGTCAGAAGCTTATATTATTTATTCGTGGGAATGCTATGTCCGGGGCACCAATTATTAGTGGTACAAGTCAGTTTCCAAACCCTCCGATGAGAATAGGTATTACTATAAAGAAAATTATTACGAAGGCGTGGGCAGTGACGATAACATTATAAATTTGGTCATCGCCTAGAAGTGATCCGGGTTGGCTAAGTTCAGCTCGAATGAGAAGGCTTAAGGCGGTTCCCACTATTCCGGCTCAGGCACCAAATACGAGATAAAGGGTGCCAATGTCTTTGTGGTTAGTAGAAAAGAATCAGCGTGTGATCACCCCCCCCCCCCCCCCCCCAACCCCCCCGCCCCCCAGGTAGGGTCGAACGAGCGTTTAGGCGGCGGGTTGTAGCCCCGAAGACAGAGGTTTAAGTCCTCTTCCTATCAGCCCTGTGGTGAAGAACACATCGGATTGCAAATCCTAAGACGTAGATTAATACTCTGCCGGGGCTTTTCCCCGCCTTACTAATTAGGCGGCGGGGAAAGTAGATGGATGCTCGCTGGCTCGAGCGCTTAGCTGTTAACTAAGCGTTTGTAGGATCGAGGCCTTCCCATCTAGAAAGGCCTTAGCTTAATAAAAGTGCCTGGTTTGCAGTCAGGAGATGCGAGTTAGTTTCTTGTAGGTCTTAATCAGGGACTAGAAGATTTTCACTTCTACTTAGGGCTTTGAAGGCTCTTGGTCTAATGTTATCCTAAATCCCTAGGTGATTAGTATTAGGATGGCTGGGGTTACTGGCAATAGTCCTAGGGCGGCTGTGGTAAACAGGGCTAAAGATAAAGAGGTTTGGGTCGTTTGAGTCCGTCATGGGGTGATTGAGTTAATCATGTTTGGGGAGATGGTTAGTGTTATTGCGTAACATAGTCGTAAGTAAAAGTATAAACTGATCAGGGCGGCTAAGGCTATGGCTGTAGCGATGATGGGGAGGTCCTGTTTTGTTAGTTCTTGCAAGATTAGTCATTTAGGTATAAACCCTGTGAGTGGGGGTAGTCCTCCCAATGAGAGTAGGACTAGGGCAGTTGCTGATGTTAGGACTGGGTTTTTTGATCAGGTTGTTGCTAATGTATTAATTTTGGTTGCTAATAGTATCTTTAAGGTTAGGAATGCTGCGGAGGTTATGATAATATACATGCCTAGTGCAATCAAGGTAAGATGTGGGGCATATTGAATTACAATAATCATTCACCCTATATGTGCAATCGAAGAGTAAGCTAGGATCTTCCGTAGTTGGGGTTGGTTTAGTCCTCCTCATCCTCCGACCAATGTGGATGTGATTCCTAATAGTATTAGTAATGATGAGTCAATAGTCTGTGCTGTCTGGATGATGAGTGCAAAGGGGGCGAGTTTTTGTCAGGTAGATAGGATGAGTCATGTCAATAAGTTCTCTTGTAGTACTTTGTATTCAGAAGTGTATGCGGTGCCAAGCCAATTTTAAGAGCTAGGGCTGTTGTAAATATTGTGCTGGCGATGGGATCTGATAGGTCGTTGATACCCCATTCTCCGGTTATTCAGGCATTCGTTGTGCTCGCAAATAGGATTATTGCTGCTGCGGTGGCTTGGGTTAGGAAGTACTTTGTGGTTGCCTCTACTGCTCGGGGGTGGTGGTGTTGTGCTATTAGAGGGGTAATTGCCAGCGTGTTAATGTCTAGACCTATTCAGGCTAAGAGTCAGTGAGAGCTAGCAAAGGTTAGGGTGGTTCCTAGCCCTAGACTAGATAGTAGGACTGTAAGTACATATGGGTTCATTGGCGGAGGAGGGATTTTAACCGTCATGTTCGGGGTATGGGCCCGAAAGCTTAATTGGCTGACTCCGCCTTAGAATGTGGTGTAAAGGAAGCACCTAGAGTTTTGATCTCTTGAGCATGGGTTCGATTCCCTTCTTTCTAGGAACTGAGGGGGTTTTAACCCCTGTAATTCACTCTATCAAAGTGGTCCTTAGGCATTCAGGCACAGTTCCTTGGTTACCGTTGTGGGGGAAGCCCTGCTAGTGCGATCGGTAGGGCAGTGTGTCATAGAACGAAGGCAAGTGTGAGGGGAAGGAAGCTTTTTCATACTAGGTTTATTAGTTGGTCATACCGGAATCGGGGGTATGAGGCTCGTACTCATAGGAATATGATGGACAGTAGTGCAGCTTTAGTTATAAGGTTAATTGTGGTGAGTTCTGGGATGCTTGGGATGTGTGAGGCTCCTAAAAATAAAACGGCCGATAGTGTATTTATTAGAAGGATGTTGGCATATTCGGCGAGGAAGAATAATGCGAAGGGCCCCCCTGCATATTCTACGTTGAAGCCGGATACTAGTTCTGACTCCCCCTCTGTCAAATCAAAAGGTGCTCGGTTTGTTTCGGCTAGTGTTGAAATATATCATATTGCGGCTAAAGGCCAGGCGGGGACAAGCAATCAAATACTTTCTTGGGTGACGTTAAATGTTTGTAGCGTATATCCTCCTGAGAAGATAATTACGGACAGAAGGATTAGTCCGAGGCTAACTTCATATGAGATTGTTTGAGCTACGGCCCGTAAAGCTCCAATCAATGCGTATTTTGAGTTTGATGCTCAGCCTGACCCTAAAGTCGAGTATACCGCAAGGCTTGATAAGGCTAAAATAAATAGGATTCCTAGGTGGAGATCGGTTACTGGGTGGGGTATGGGTATTGGTGCTCACAAGGTCATGGCTAAAGTTAATGCGAGTACTGGGGCGGCTAAAAATAGGAACGGGGATGATGTAGATGGGCGGACGGGCTCTTTAGTGAAGAGTTTTAGTCCGTCGGCAATGGGTTGTAGTAGTCCGTAGGGACCTACCACGTTTGGGCCTTTTCGTAGTTGTATGTACCCCAGCACTTTCCGTTCGAGAAGTGTTAGAAAAGCTACTGCCAGAAGTACTGGTACCATGTAGGCTAGGGGGTTGATTAAGTGGGTAATCAGGGTGTGTAGCATAACTGGGAAGAGGATTTGAACCTCTGGTTAAAAGGGCTTAGGCCTTTCGCAATTTACCATGCTCTGCCACCCCAGTATGTCCTTATTTTGGCCGGCTGGGGTTTTGGCCCTCCCTTTATTTTATTTATTTGTTTTCATAAATTGGGGTGGGGCGTGCTTTAAGTATAGGCCCCTCTTTTCCGATCCTTTCGTACTAGGAAAAGTGGCGTTACAGATAGAAACTGACCTGGATTGCTCCGGTCTGAACTCAGATCACGTAGGACTTTAATCGTTGAACAAACGAACCCTTAATAGCGGCTGCACCATTAGGATGTCCTGATCCAACATCGAGGTCGTAAACCCCCTCGTCGATATGGACTCTGGGAGAGGATTGCGCTGTTATCCCTAGGGTAACTTGGTTCATTGATCGGTCTGTGTTAGCCGGATCATGTTTGGTCAGATGTTCTGTGGCTTAGAGATGTCTCTCTTGGTTTTAGGAGGTTTTCCCAGTCCATTTGGAGGCTTTTTTCTCCTCCGTGGTCGCCCCAACCGAAGGTAAAATTCCATGTCCACAAAGTTTCTATTTTTTATCGAGTTGCTTAACGTGGTTGAGTTTGTACCTTAAGCTCCAAAGGGTCTTCTCGTCTTGTATTATTATACCCGCTTCTGCACGGGTAGATCAATTTCACTGACTTGAAAGGGGAGACAGTTAAGCCCTCGTTTAGCCATTCATACAGGTCTTTATTTAAAAGACAAGTGATTGCGCTACCTTTGCACGGTTAAAATACCGCGGCCGTTAAACTTGTGGTCACTGGGCAGGCTGGACCTCCTATACTTGGTTGTGTCGCAGGAGGCGATGTTTTTGGTAAACAGGCGAGGCTTGTGTTTGCCGAGTTCCTTCCTTTTCTTTTAGTCTTTCCTCAATAGCACTCCAGTGTGGGGGTAACGATAGTTTAGTTGTTGGTTTTCCTTGGTTTCCTTTGTAATTCACACTACTCTCTTGGGTTGAGTTCGTTAGTTGCCAATGGTTAGTCCGGTTTGGCTTACACTTGTGCTGGGAGAAGGGCTGGCCTTCTTGTTACTCATTTTAGCATAATCTCTTCCATGTGAGCATGGGTTGGCCTAATAATATTTAGGGGAGTAAGATTTTTTATCGGGATAATAAACTTTCTTCTGTCTGAGCTTTAACGCTTTCTGTTTAGGTGGCTGCTTTTAGGCCCACTAGAACAGTATGTTTTATATATTATGATCTTTATCCTCCTGGAAAGGTTGTGTCCTTTGTTAAAGGGGCTGTACCCCCTTTAACTAACTCTCGTGTATTTCTCTTAGGGTCTTGTTTGGGTATATTTGGTTTGGGGAGTACGAGGCTGAACTTCTATTCATTTCTTAGGCAACCAGCTATCACCAGGTTCGGTAGGTCTGTCACTTCTACCCGGAGCTCTTCCCACTCTTTTGCCACAGAGACGGGTTGGCCCTTTAATAGGCTGTCTCGGGGTAGCTCACCTGGCTTCGGGGTTTCAAACTAAAGGTCTCTTTGCTTGGTTGTACTGGCTAAATCATGATGCAAAAGGTACGAGATTTAATCTTTGCTTTTTAGTGCTTATATGGGTTGTTTCATTTCTCTTTCAGCTTTCCCTTGCGGTACTATTTCTATTGCTTCGTGTAACCTTTTCTGTCTCCCATACTCAGGTAAAAAAATGGTTTAGTTTTTGGGGTTAGGTCTATTTTGTTTTATTTATATTGTTTAATTATTAAGTGGTTAAGCTAGCTGTTTGGCTCAGGGTGATCCAACTTGCATGGATGTCTTCTCGGTGTAAGTGAGATGCTTGACTAACTCAGCCACGCCCTGGGCTTAATCCAAGTGCACCTTCCGGTACACTTACCGTGTTACGACTTGTCTCCCCTTGTCGGTGCTATTACATTAGGTATTTTTGGTGCGTTTTGACGGGGGAGAGTGACGGGCTGTGTGTACGCGTCTCAGAGCCGGGTTCAAAGGGACACTCTGTTTCCTTTTTACTACTAAATCCTCCTTCAAGCACTGTTTCATGGTGCATATTCGTAATATTCTATACTAGAAAATGTAGCCCATTTCTTCCCACTCCATGCGCTACACCTCGACCTGACGTATTGGGTTGTGCCCATTTTGCTTACTTTTATTACCTTCACAGGGTAAGCTGACGACGGCGGTATATAGGCTGGAGTAACTAGAAGTGGTGAGGTTAGACGGGGGTTATCGGTTCTAGAACAGGCTCCTCTAGGGGGGTCTGAGACACCGTCAGGTCCTTTGGGTTTCAAGCTGATGCTCGTAGTACCCTGGCGGGCATCTGATTGTAGTTGGATGCCTGGGTTTACGGCTGGGCATAGTGGGGTATCTAATCCCAGTTTGTTTCCTAGCTTTCGTGGGGTCAGATGAGTTATTAAAGATACTTTCGTGTTAGGCTTCGGACACCTTAGAAGGTATGACGGCCCAGGGGCCTTTGGCTATTTTTATCGTTCGTACCAACTTTAAGCCGTTATATTGTTAACTGGGGCTCTCGTCTAACCCGCGTGGCGGGCACGAGTTTTACCGGCCATTTTAACAATAACGAGTCAAGTTTCCACTTATGGCTCAATGTCTTCACTGCTGAATTCCCTGGGGGGTGTGGCTTGGCTAGGCGTCTTGGGCTAATGTTTGTGCCTGATGCCCGCTCCTCGTCCCCGGGCAGGGGATTGAGGGCATATTCACGGGGTTGCGGAGACTTGCATGTGTAAGTTGAGTTAGAGCTGACAGTAAGGTCGGGACCAAATATAGTGATAGAAACAGTGACAAGGAGAGAGGAACACCTGCCTGGAGACTGATGGACTGCTCAGCTAAGGATGTGATGTATTCTGTCTTACTGTCTCTCTGCTAGTATGTTGTTTATTGAGCTCGAAATGATTGTGTTTTTATTATCTTTCTGTTTCTCCATCTATATAATTACTCATGCAAGGCTAGAATTATATTTTATGGATTATGTTATTTATTTATTTTCCCCTAGTTGTAGTCGATTATACTCAGAGATAGGTGGGAGACAAGGCAGAATTGACAACGTGTCTTGGAGCAAAGGAAGAGAGAGCAGATGATAAAACAAAGAAAGCAGGAGGAGGAGGCCAGGAGGAAAATCTCTCCATTGGAACAGGAGCTTCTCAAGAGACACCAGAAACTAGAGGAGGTAGAAAACATACAATCATAGAGTGTGTGATGCGGACCTGTACTAATGAGGGTCAGTATCCTCTTTTAGTATGTCATGTATCTCAGAGGTCCTAACAAAGCAATCACATTTTATTACGTTTACATATATCCTATTTATTGACAAACCAGCAACCAAATATGCACCAAGTAATGTATATATCTGTTTTTCTATGTACCATAGCTGGAGAAGGAGCAAGCAAAATTGGAGGACAGCAACTGCAGTGCTCCGGAATTCATAAAAGTGAAGGAAAACCTGAGACGAACATCGTTTACAAGTTCTGGAGAGAAGGAGGTGTAGGGGCGTAAACAAAGACTGGATCCATGTGTATTTGTGCACAGCCAGTAACATAGAGAGCTGCTGCAGCTCCTAAACACCACCCACACGACTCTGCTTCTCTACTTCCTGTCTCACACCAACAATACACTCACCTCTCTCTGTAGGAGGTTCAGAGAGGTCAGAGATAAGGACAAGACTCAAAGGGCCTCTGCTACACCTTCACATTATAAGGAGGTCGATGCTTAAGAGGTTTCAGGAGACTGCAAAGAGAAAAAGAGTGTTTTTTTCTGCTCTGGGTCAGACTTGATGGGTTAACTGCCCAGGATACTTATGAGTCTGTGTGTATGCATGGATGGACAGCTATGTTCTGGTTCCGCCACATTAGATGAAAAAGTGAAAACAAGGTACAGGGATTCGTTTCAGAGTGAAAAAAAACAGGCTATTTCTCTCTAAATGACAGGCAGAACATGTATAAGGCGTTTACACAAACAATATCAGTATTATAGGCAAATTGTTTTTTATCAAACCGCCAAATATTTGTTCATTGCCTAATTTTAAAATTGTCTCTTATACTTAACAATCAGCACTTGTCACTTTTCAAATATAATATGATTATTTTCAGCTTTTTACCTGCTTTGCAATATAAACAACCACCCCCCCCCCCCCCCCCCCCCCCACCCCCCCCCCCCAGTGCACGTGGCACACAAAGTCATTGTACTCTAATGAAAAATACAACACCATTAAACAAGTTCTAATGCACTGATGGCTCAAATGATGATGCAACTTTTACGAAGCTAACCATTTAATTTGACACGTCATAGAGTTAAACCAGTATAAAAACAGGGAAGTTTCTGGTTTGTGCTTACTCCAGTGCCTTTGTTAAAGTAATGCAACAGGATAGGCTGCCTGACTGTTACTGTGGTCCAATGTATGTTGCATAGAATTGTGTTCATAGTCATATCTTTATGAAATGTTCCCTAATAAAACAGTTTTACATTGTTTGGGTTTTCAAAGCACAGAGTAAAGTTGAAATGTGTAATTTCTGCCTTTTTGGCTCGTGAAGCCATTGGATAATACAACAATCAATATGTTACTTTAGTTTAATGTTAATTTAATCCTCATGTCGTTGCAGTCAAAATCATAAAACAAATATAAGAGTTGGCTACTTACATTTTTTTGTAGCTTTAGCCGTGGCCTTTCGATTGTTATAAACTGAGAACTTACACAATAAAGAAAAAGTACACATGCTCCATGTGAATAAAGATATTAATGGTTCTTTCATTTTGTGCCCTATTTTCCTGTCAGTAAAGAATTAGTTGGAATTCATTTAAACCAATACAATAAATTCTGCTTTTGCAAAATACACACATGCAAAGAAAACCATTTGATCCATCTACATGCACCAACAAGTTAACAATAAGCTATCAAGTTTAGCCCTGTGCTATTTAGATACTGCCAGCTCTGTGTCTGCAGGGCCAGGCATCCAGACTTCCCGGTTGTGGAATTTCACAAGCTTCTAAAGTGAAACAGTAGAGAATAATGTGTGTGTGTGTGTTGTGAATTTTAAGTAGATGGTCTAAAAGTGAAGTGGCGTGATGATACAGGAGGTCACAGGGCCTGGTTTGGGGTTATCATGCTCGGTTTCACTTTAATGGGTCCTCTGAGTTTTTTTCCACTGATGGAAAGTCTCCATCTCGCCCTTCATCCAGCTTCTCGATAGCTTCTTAATTAGAGGGACAGGTAACACTATAGCCTGAATCACAAGACCCTTTGTCCACAAAAACACGCTATCCACTTCTAATCTGTTTAATCCCTAAGAATCTTCAGGATCCGATTTGTTGTGCTCTAGTAAACAAGGGCTAAATTGTTTGACGTGAGGCAGTTGCAAACCTGAACTGAACAATGGCACACCTGAACTACTGGCAACACAACAGCCTGAACACGAACACAGTGTTTCAGGGAGACGCTACAGGTGTAAATACAAACCACGCCAACACACAATACATTTCTCAATCATATACATGATCTGTTTTTCATTTAAAATGTGATTAATAATTGAATTATTGAATATGACATGTAAACTAAAAACGATGCATTTTTATAAATGTTTTGAAAGAAGTCTCGTAGGATCATCAAGGCTGCACTATTGATAGTTAAAACAGTAACATATGTTAAATGTATTTCATTTAAAATATTGTCAAAAAAATAATCATTTCTAAACTAAAGAATAAAGAAGTTAATGGCTAGTCTTTGAAGAGTAGTGTAAGGCTACTAAAAAGAAAAAAAGGAGATGTTTGCCAGGAAAAAAGGATAATGTTTTTTTGGTTTTTTTTTCTTCACAATAGCAATGCATATTTTCACACTATATAGAGTAAACTGTCAAAATGGACCATTAAACTGCTTATTACAGGGTTTAATCAAAATATAGGCAATAAAACTGATATGAAACACAAAACAATCCATAAAGCAAAAAATATGAAAGATAGCATACAAAAATATCACACTAGCCAGTGGAAATAATAAATGAATAAATGTATAAAAACATAACATCTAAAACACATATAATGA
>JADLZN010008076.1:0-40053 GCA_018155175.1 Sinocyclocheilus anophthalmus
ATTGTTTTGCATATTTGTCACACTTAAAAGATTCAGATCAAACAAATTTTAACATTACACAAAAAGATAATGCAAGTAAATGCAAAATACAGTTTTTAAATTATGATTGATTTTATTAAGGGAAAAAAGCTGTCCAAAACTGCCTGGCCCTACGTGAAAAAGTACTTGCCCGTGCCGAAGGGGAAAAAGGTCCCGGAGAACTGAATCTGGTTTGTGCCCGCTGTCAGCAACAAGTGCAATCAAGTGTTTGCGATAACTGGCAATGAGTCTTTCACATGGCTGTGGAGGAATTTTGACCCACTCTTCTTTGCAGAATTGTTTTAATTATTCGTCCACGGATGGATGGAGGGTTTTTCGAGCGGAATGACAGTTAAAATCTAATCTCAAAAGAGGCAAGAGGAATTTCAAGTCCGAACAAATTTTGAATTTGGGCCGTCCAAAACCTTAATTTATGTTTTTCTTGGCGCCTTCACGGTGGACGGTGCGGTGTGTATTGGGATCATTGTCCTCTGGACTACCGCATGGTGGCGACTTAGCGTGTAGAGAACAAACTGAGGTTAGCCGACAGTTCTGCCTATCAGGATTTTTCTGATCAGTAGGGTCATAATTCATGCATTCCGTCAATTAGGTGGCAGAGTGTCCCAGGTTCCAGAGCGAAAGCAGCCCCAACCAGGCACACTACCAGGACCAAACCGCGTGTAATTGTGACGTTGGATATGATGCTCTTTTTATGAATGCGTGTTGGTTTTGCAACTACCAGATGTACGGACACCCCTTCCAAAAAGTTCAACTTTTGTCTCATCAGGCCACAGAATATTTGCCCAAAAGTCTTGGGTATATGCGATAGATTGTATTTGACAAGAATAAAGTGGAACGGACGTCCTTTAGTGTTCGTGGTTTGGGTGCACATGGCAGTGTTGATGCGCTGTAGAACTCTGCCCATTGGAGGCCGAAATTTTTTGGTGCCCAGTGCACTCTTTCGTGAGTTGTTGAATCATAACACATGACGCTTAGTGTGAGGAAGTATATGCCGTCAGGTTGCTTTAGCTGTGTTCATGGGTAATACTTTTAGACCTGTGATAGTCGTCTTTTGCTGCGTGGGAGTAATTATTGGTTGTGCGGGCCGCAACGTCCTGGGGGAAGAGTATCAACCTTGTTCCAAGGTAATTGTTGCTGCAATTGTTGTGGAATAATGGTCTCATGACCAGTGTTCGCGGAGGTCCCAAGCCTTACGAAATGGCTAGGTACTCACTTAAGTCCAGACTGAGTACATTTCAACTGTTTTGATGATTCATCCTACTTTCTTGAATTTGCTTAGATACAGGCGGGACAAGTGAATGGGGTTGCTCTTGGTAGCATGGACTTCACGTTTGTGTCAGAGGCCAGGTCTATTGTAAAGTGATTTCCTTGAATTCAACAGGTTCTGACAGTAAGGGCAGGCCTGGTGTGGCTAGTGGGAAAATTTAACTCCAGCTTTCTAAAAATACGAGAATGGTTATTGCAGTTCTTTCTAATTTTAACAGAGGGGCAATTCAGTTATTTCAACGTAGGGGCCATGTATGTTTGGACAGCTTTTTTTTGCCAAACTTAATAATGGACGGAATCAGCATTTAAAAACTGACTGCATTTTGTATGTACTAGGGTGCATTATCTGTAGGTGGATATTTTAATTTGTTTGATGATCTGAAACATTAGTGTGACAAACATGCAAAAAAATAAAAAAAAAACAGGAAGGGGAGGAGTGCCACGCGGAGACTGAAGGAGCATTGTTCAGCAGCGGCGGACATTCATGGCAATCAGCATATTAAGGAGAATGATTCTGAAGGATCAATTTGACACGTGGAAGGAACCGCATGGAGTGTAATGGTGCAAAAAAAAATAATTATACTAAAAAAAGTAGATGTGTTGAAAATCTATTCAAAAATGAGAAAGTCATGGATCAGGACCAATTTAAAAATCTTCTATATTGAGGCTGCGTATTAGCTGTCTTTAACTTGGGTGTTTTTCAGTTAACAAAAAGTGATCAGCCTTGATAGTAAAGACGTGCTTTTAAAAGCATTAACATACTCAGCCGCCGACTGCAAAGAATGAAGCTAAATGATTACAAAGCAGAAGCGCACACACGCACGGCACGACACACACACACACAACCACACACACACACGCACACACACAGTTGCATAATGATGGAAAACAACTGGTATCCTGAGACAGCAAAGAAGAGAAAGAAAGGGGGGGGGGGCCAAGGAAGAAGGGGGGGACCAGGAAGGGGCGAAAGCCGGGGGGTGGCAGGGAGAGGAAGAAAAAGAGGGGGGCGTAGAAGGGAGAAGGGGGACCGGAAGGAGGGAGAAAAAAGGGAGAGGGGAAGGGCGGGGAAAGAGGGGAGGGGAGGGGGGGGGGGAAGAGGGGGGAAAAAAAAAAAAAAGGGAAAAGGGAGGGGGCGGGGGGGAGGAAGGCGGGAAAAGGGGGGGAGGGAGGGGGGGAAAAGGAGGGAAACAAGGAAAAAAAAAAAACAGAAAAACAAAAAAAAAAAAAACAAAACAACAACACCACAACACAACCCGACACCCCAAAAAAAAAAAAAACATCCCAAAAACCCCCCCCCCCCACCCACCAACCCACCCCCCAAAAAAAAAACCCCCCCCCAGGCCCACAAAACCACAAACCCAAAACCCCCCCCCCCCACACCCCCACCCAAAAAAACCCCCAACCAAAAAAAAACCCACACCCCCACCCGCAAAAACCCCCCCCCCCCCCCCCCCCCCCCCCAAAACACACCCACAAAAACGAAAAAAAACCCCCAAACCCCCCCAAAACCAACACCTCACCCAAAAAACCCCACCAAACCCATCCCTTTATTTCTATCACTGATCTATAATAGATAATTTATATTTCATATAGTAGTTGTATGTAATACATATAATGATGCAAATGCAATAACAAATGCAAACATATGTGATATATAATATAGACACATGGTGGCGCTGGGAGACTGTTTCCCTCCCCAGTCCACACTGCTGCAGACCACAGAATCACAGAATGACTCATCAGCCTAAACTCCCATGAGAACACAGACATCAGACTTACTCTTACACTCGTTTCTGAGACATGCAGACCTGTGTGTGTTTCAATGAACAGATTTGTAAAAATGAAATACGATGTAAGAACAGTAAATCCAATTGACCGACTGAATGCAAATTCAGCTAACATGCATGAAGCCAGTATACTGTATAATGCATTACAACTGTGAATACCTTCATGAAAGGTATTCATGGAATGTAATGCATTAAATGTTTGCAAAACTTGCAATCAGGCATAATACATTTGAATTCAATTACACTTTTAAAGAGCATAATGATTTATAAAAGTGTTATGCTATACAGATTGTTTCAAAGCAGCTTCACAAGCAGAAAATTAACAGTTAATGTTGCAAAATCCATCAGTTATGAGAATGAACTGACACATACAACCATCTGATTTAATGCACCACACTTTTTAAAGCTATAACCACAACTGTTTACAACTGTGAACACATGACTGATTATAATGCATTACGCATATGCACATAGGCTCATGTACACATTATCCAAATTCATTATTCATTATTACAGATCATTAGCCAAATGATGTGTTTGTTTTAATTTCTGCCAGGTGGGAGGTTCAACACACACACACACACACACACACACACACACACGTTTCACACATGTTTCACTCTCTGGAGATCAGAGGGGCTTTTCATGAGCAAGAAGATAAAAGTAACTTGTGCACCATATTGACTTGTGTCTTACATTTGAGCAGTAATTTGGCAGTTCCTGGAGAGACAGAGAGTCTCTGTTAGTGTGCAGAACGCTGATACACATCTAATTATTACTATAACAGATGGGAGACCTGTCAGCATATGCTGGAACAATATTATAATGCTAACGAAAACACTGGGCGAGATTAGACGTTCGCCTCTGATTTTATTGCTAATGATTTCTGTCAGCACTTCTGTTTATTCACCGTAATGGATGATATTTCAGATTGTTCCTTACAGATCTTTTTTCCTATAAATCTCTCTCTTTCCTGTATTCAGAGCCAGAGACAGTCTGGTTGGCAGTTGCTCCAGGTGTTGTGTTGTTTTTCATTTGCATTAAACAGAGTCTGGATCTGCAACGCAGTCAATTAAGAAGATAAAGTCTAGCAGTCGGGCTTACAGTGGTTTTTGAGAACTGCTCTCACAGCATAATTTTATTTTTCTACATCCTTGTTTACATTTAAAAATGCTGCAGTGCTTCAAATGAAGAGGTTTCTATACCGCAAACCAAACTGACAAATTAAGTGGGTTTTATTCTGCAGAGGTGTAAGAGTTCTCTTATAGTCTCAAATGAATGTTTATTTTCTTTTGAGCTCACTGATTTGGTCAAAAGTGAAACATGTTTAAAAAAAAGTTTCAATTAAATGTTGTTCATTTTGAATTTTTGAATCCTGAAAAAAATATCATGGTTTCCAAAAAAAAGATGAAGCCGCACGAGCTGGTGGTCAACTTTTGATAATATATTAAAATGTTGGGGTGTCCTGAGCAGCAGAATCGCTATTAGGAATAAGTTGGTCGGGAAGTAGTGATCACTTGAAGACTGGCCGTACTGATGCGGAAATTCAGCTTTGATCAGGAATCATTCACTGTTTACAAGCGATTTAAATTGAAACGTTATTTTGAATAGTAAAATAGTTTAAATTTTAGACTGGGTGATGTCGGTGTTTTGGGGTCAAGAGGGTAATCGTGAGACGTGGCAGGTTCGTCGGTGGATGGGTCAGTAAGCATTTTGTTTTAGAAAAAAGGCTAAATTAGTAAACAAAAAGGATTCCTGATCTTTTCCCCAATCTCTTTTGACAGTGTAGTGTGTACTAGGTGACTAAATTCTTACCAGTAGAGTAACCCTCGTGGCTCAACAGATGAACGAGTGATAAATATGTGGATAGTTACATATGGTTAAAAACTATGAACTAATTAGGATATAAATGTCTTGAATCATATAGGCCTATATTAACAAAGCCACAAAGAAAACAAGAAATCTCATTTTGTTTCTCTTGTCTAATCTATCTCATTTTGCCTATAGTCTCTTCTCTCTCTCTCGTCTCAACTGGAATCGTTTGTATAGTGCACTTCTCAATACATATTTTTCCAAAGCTGCTTTACAAACAATAGCAGCTCACAAACCCTCTAGTAAGCAGCCAAAGGCAACAGAGTCAGGGAAAAACTCCCTAAGATGTTGAATGAGATGAGAAAGAAACCTCTGGAGAAAACCTTCTCCTCTGACTGATACTTAAAATCTCATCTCTTCTGTTTTCTCTAATCTCTTCTTGTCTCCTCTCTACCACAGCAGAGGTCATTATAACCTATACACTGTACATATGACTCTTAAAGGGATAGTTCACCAAAAAAAATTTAGGTCATCACTTACTAACACTGAATGTGTTTCCAAACCTGTACGAGTTTCTTAATTTATAAGGAATCAAATAATTTCAGGAATCAAATAATTTACTCCAAAATTAAAAAGAATAATGGACAATAAGAACAAACAAAGAGGCAAAGTCCTGACTCACTGGAGCACTCAACATCAAAGAATAAAAAAAAAAAAAAAGCTCAAAGCTCAAGTGAGTTAAAAACAACACTGAGAAAACACTACCTAAGGATAGCCTTCTGTTTACAAAGAAATCTTTATGTAAGGGATAACCCATGACTTGGTGGAAGCAAAGAATCTCAGTAAAGCGCATTAAACTCATTTAATTCACACCTAGCCGTGGATTAACCCGCTTCCAGCAAGCTTTGCCAGCACTGACAAGTTAAAGCTGTCAATTATATTTGACTGAAAGAGCAAAAATGGTCAAATCCAAAGAGTTATTCTTTATAAAAGTTAAGAGTCAACCACGTCTACCTAAAACGGCTCGTTCTAACACGCCCCCACATTTTTACGTCACTATGTGGGAAGATTTGCAGAACGCCACCCAAATGTTCACGCAAAGAAAGAAGGCGAACTTTTATTCTCACTGTAGTAGGGGGGGGTGCCGCCGCCCAAAAACGGCCATGGCTTGAAGACCCTGTGTGTTTCGTTGTGAAAGCGAAACTACTTTGTTTGGCCTTCCAAAAGAGGACGATATCCGCTTCGTCATGCCTGGAGCTGATCCGGCCGCTGCTCACTCTAGGCCTCCGGCCTCCGCTCACTCTAGCCCCCGGCCTCTGCTCACTCTAGGGTGCCGCCGCTCACTCTAGCCCGCCGTGTGTGATGCTGTGTTTCGTTCTGAAGCGAAAGCGAAACTACTTTGTCTGGCCTTCCAAGTTAAGTTGTATTTACAACACTGTTCCAGAAGCTCAATGTACCATCTTCACCGAATGTTTACGGTGGTATTTGTAAATGTGCCAAAGATCTCGTGCACTGACAAGATCCTCATCCAGTTGTCACAAACACTTACCAATAAAAGCCTATAATAGGCTATACAGCAAAACTTAAACTGTGAAACACAAAACATGAAACACAAAACAAATAATAAAACAGACAGCAGAATTGCAATTAATCAATTGCACAAACAAAATGTTGCATAAAACACCGTTTAAAACAAGTAATAGTTTGCCCTGTAACAATGTGACAACAATAAAAAATATTTAGAAATATATTCATTTTAGAAATGTAATTCTAATTTTTGAATTCTAACTAAACACATTTTAAATGTATTATTTAATGTATGTATGTTGTGATCATTTCAAATTTACAATTAGATTTATTGCATTTTTAAGTGACTCCTAATTCCGCATGAAATGAAAAAAAGAAAAAAAAACGATGGTTATAAATTAGATACACCTTTTCTCAGTGTATTCTGATGTAAAATACATGTCTGATCATTCACATGGACACTGGCTTAAAATACACCTCTGTCAGTTAAAGCAAAGCGAAATTCTTCAACAGTATCAATCTACATCTAAATTGATATTTAAACGCTTTAAGAAATTCATTTGCAGATTATTTATTACACCATTACATGATTATCAGTATTCTAGACAATGTCCATTTAAACCATCCAACCTAACTCTTCATCCAGCCCTAAAATAAGAGGACTTATAGAAGAACAACAAACTTGCAAACTGTAAATCACGTTACAGCTGATATGTGCAATTTTTCAAATACTTCCTCCTATGTGCAGAGACAACTACAAAGACAAGTCATTTGTAGACTGATTTTCCAGTAAGATTCTGTGGTTGTGTTTATTCGCCTAGACCAATGAAGCAACATTTAGCTCTGTTTGCCTGACCAGTGGCAGATTAAAGTGTTTAGAAACCTGTTTGAAAACAATCATTACTTTTGCAGAAATTACACACTCAACTTTAAGCATCCTGCAAACTGGGATAAAAATCTCTTTAAATTATGATGTGGTCAAAATATCTTGCATTTACGACTGGAAAATTACAACACTTTGACTGCAGATGGCTCATTAGCAAGCAGCTGTATCACCACAAAAGGGACTTTGAGAGATAATTTAACAATAGGCACAGACAGTTTTCATACTATATATATTCTGTGCAGTAGCGTGGTAATAATAGTATAAAGCAATGGCTTTGCTTCCCATGAGTCTTTTTGTATTGTGTAGCAAATCGCTTCTGAAGCATTTGAGGCTGGTAGATACACCGCCGCGAGAGGTACAGTTTCTGCTTCAGCCTGCAGGGAAACGATAAAAAGGAAAATCTCCTTTGCATTTTTAAGAAGATCCATCTCAGTTCCTTTGTTAAGATGTAGGAGATGACCAAGCAAACATGTCCATATGATTTAGAGATGAACCTAATCAAAATATCCCACATTTATTAAAGATTAACAGCATTCCTAGGAGTGACAGTGGATGCACTGGCTGTTGTCGAATGCAACAGAGAATTCCTTTGATTTTATTTAGCTGTTCTTCAGGGAATGCTGTACATTTTTTCCATCCATGGCTGCATGACGTGTAAAATAAAAGCAATAATGGGAAAGTGATGGATGCCATTGTGTGGATGGCTTCATTACATGTTGAGATAGAATGTCCTTTGGGAACCACATTCGGACTGTTCTGTGCATGATTGATAGGTTTTATTAACAGTATCATTTCTGAATCTGTTTCTAGAACTGCAATTCATAGGAAGAGTGAAACAGATATTACCATAATATTGGACAATTTTCCTTATTATTTCATTAGGAATGTATTGTGCATTTTTAATATTAAAATATCAACAAGTAAAGTATATCATAAGTTGTGTTCGGGGAGGCATACTATGCAATATGTAAACAAAATGCAATTTTTCCATATGCACAGAATAGCCAGATGATACTACATTTAAAAAAAATGTGCACAAACATTTTAAACTCTAGTGTGGCAAATAAACTAGAGGTTAATTCAACAAAACGTATTTCTCTTTATTATATCTGAATGACAAAAATAAGACTTTTACACAAAATTAGATGCAAAACAAAAGTATTTATAAAACATGGAAAACTTGATTTTGATTAGTTAATCATGGATTTCTGTTTTCAAATACATTGTAATAAAACTAAAATGGCATAATTGACTTAATCTTACCAAGCAATCATTAAAAAAAAAAAATTAGTTGTTTTGCTAGTTTCATGTCTCATGTTTCACTTGCAGTTCAATTCAGTTGATTTGACAATCAATATTTCCACTCCAATGTCCATTTGTAATTATTACAGTATGTATTGATGTTTATGGCTGTATGTATGTATTATCATGTATGTAATGTATGGTTTGTTTGTCTGTGAAGATGTGGTTAAGTAAGCAGAATAATTTATAGTCAACCACTGACCTATATTTGGAATATTTGATTTTGATTGGTTAAGTATGCAATAGTTTTGTATAATAACACCTAAACTGCATAATTTACCGAGCCATCAATTTTCTACATAGCTGTGCCACTTCACTTTCACTTTGGTTCCCTTCTCACACAATAAAATAACTTAAAAAGTTCAATTCAATTGATTTGACAACCAACATCTCCATTCCAATGGCATTTATTAGCTAGCAAGAATCAGTTCAATAAGCAGAATAATGTATAGACAGCCAGTCAATATAACGATAATTATAGTAGAAGCAACAACAGCACCATTACAATGAAAAAGACAACTTCCTTTTCTTCTCTATTAGATAATATGCTATATCGACCGGCTAGCTGTACGTTTTAATATTTCTAGAAAGATAGCTGAATGAATATGTGGCATAGTGAGGTCATGTGACAATAACGCAGCAAACCACTGTTTGAAATGCTGTTGCATAGTATGCTGCTAGTATTGCATTCCTGAGTCAGAGCGGCTGACAATGCAATGTGTGCTTTTCAACCAGTCTTTGTTACTTGAATGTAATGCAGAATTGTGGCCCTCGAAAGCGAGCAGAGCTCATCTCTGGCATGAGAATTGAGATTTATTTAGCTAGCTGCATCCACACAGCCTCTCCAGCCCAGACACCAATTGAGAAAATCACATTTTCAATTTGCCTGGCCATTTGTGTCAGAGGCAATTCTGAAATAGCGGAGCCCTACAGGTAGTATAAGCGGCTGTTCAGGACGTTGATGAATTTGGCCTAGCAGAGGTTTGTGTTTAATCTCAGGATTCTGTGACAGTCATGAGCGCTGGGCCTGTTAGGAACTTGCAGCACAGTTAATGACTTTAGCCTCAGTGTTGACGAGCAGCTGAATAAAACACTACGTTTGACATTTACTACAGGATGAAAAATGTTCTGAGCATTCAGGTGTCACTCACTAGAGCACTATACTGACAGAGAGAGACAGAAGACGCAATGCATAAATTATATGCATAGCATTTAGTGTGCGGCCCCAAAAAGTATTGTCACACTTAATGATTGAAATGTTACTGCATTAAATAACAAATAAATAAAATAATCTGGCATCTTCCCTCAGAACAGACTTTCTGCAGTAAATGTGTCATCTCAGAGCAATCAGAATCACAGCAGAAGAGTTATATAGCTATTCATATGTTGCTAATCATAATAATCATCAAATGTAAACATAAAATTTCTTATTAATAAATTATATAAAACATAAAAAATATTATCTATGTATCAGTTAATTAAGGAAGTTTATCTGCCCAGAATAATAAAATAAAAAAAGTAATTGCAACTTTTTATCAATTTTTTGTCTATTTTTTATTTTCAGACATTTTCCAAAGAATTCCAAAAATGTTATAAAAAAATCCCATAAAGTTAGCACATTTGTTTTAACTTTCCACCCTTTTGCAACCCTAATATGGAATTCTGAAGCCAGAATTGTGTGATATAAACTAACAGTTCTGAAAGGTCTGAGGAATTGTGACAATTGTGAAATTATAAAATAAAATAATTGAGATAAAAAGTTGCGTTAACTTATTATTCATTGGCACAAATAAGCTATTAAACATTTAATTTTTATCGTCATGAGATGAAAAAGGGCAAGGTATCTACCCATCAGGTACCAGTTGTGCATTAGTTTTAAATATATTCATCCCTGTGGCTAAATTCATAGACATGTTATTTTATCATGAAGTATTTGCATTTCCCCTTTTCGGGATGTCATGTTTTTTCCAGACTGTTTAATATTCCCTCTGACATATTTGGGTTCCTGAATGTTTTTCTCTCCCCAAATAAAATCTATTCATGTTTAATGTCTGCAAACATTTTTGAGAGAAAATGAGGCCATGTTCTAGAAACAATTTGACTAAAGAGAGGTGAAGACATGTTAATGCAGGCTGTTATTATTCAAAAACCAATCCATTTGCATGACACAAATCCATGACATAAGGGTTTCTACGAGACACACACGCACAGGTCTTCATTATCAGCAAAAAAAAAAAAAAAAAAACAAAAAAAAAAAAAAAAAAAAACAAAAAAAAAAAAAAAAAAAAAAAAAAAAAAAAAAAAAAAAAAAAAAAAAAAAAAAAAAAAAAAAAAACAAAAAAAAAAAAAAAAAAAAAAAATAAATGCCATAGAACCAATGTTAAACAATGCCTAAATTTATTGCCGTTACATTTTGAGGCTACTTAAAAATTAGCAAAATATTGCACATGCCTCGCAAGCAGGCTTTTGTTTCAATGGGTTTTACCCTACCAAACAAATAGCACAATAACACTTATCTCCACCAACACAGACACACTCCTAAAGACAAACGCACAAGATGTGCTGCACACAAATGAGCAGGGCTCTGCCCAGCAGTGAGGTTTTGTATTGTAAGTATGCATCATATCAGTGCGGTTTGCAGCTTGGATGCCCCAGGCCCAGATCCTACAAACAACCTGGTACAAGAGAACCGATCTCTTCGTTTTGAGGCATGTACAGATTTGCCTGTCAAGGTTTGACAGAAAAACACACACAGTCGTATGAAAGGCAATAGCAACATTTGTGAGATGGTAAACAAACAACTGTTTAAGAAACCGCTGGGTTCTCGAGTCACTGACTTGTGGAAATAAGTTTACAGAAATCACTACAAACGAGACACCTCGGTTTTGTGTTCCTGTAGTCAACAACCCAGAAACTGAAATCAGCCATCAGGAGGAGGAGAGGAGCTGCTCAGCCGGTCTTAATGATGTTTATAAGGGAGGCTTAAGTTTATTAAAATTGATAATTATATTTAACAGGTCTGTGTGGTTGCAATGGCATTCCTTAGGTATTCTGAGTGGTTGTTTACTGGCCCGGGTCATAAGAGCTCACCCACAAGTCTCTCTGATATTCGGATCTGAGAACAAACACACACCAAAAAAATGGTTCTTCAGTGGTTCTTCGGGGTGGTTACTGCCATATAAAAACCTGTTAACTTTCTCTTAATTCTTAGTTTCTTAGTTTAGTTGGGGAAAGGATTAAAAATGACATTAAAATACAGTGTATTTCCTGAAGATAATGTGGTTCTCAAGAGTTTCCCCTATATGGAAGTATTCCAGGGCCCCCACACAATACTTTTTGACCTCATATGAGAGTGGAGTAACATCTAAAATCTAAGGAGGTGAATGGGGTTCCTCTTTCGGTTCTACAATACACCACTTGTCAAAGGTGCTGTATAGCACCTTTAAATATTTGCTATATAGCACTTAAAGTGGTTCCCATATGATTACGAGCCAATTAACTACTTTTAGTGCTATTTAGTACCATTTTTATTTAGAGCAGGTATGGCTCAGCAGGAGCAATTTCTGAGGAGGTAAGGGTTTATGCAAAGAAGGAAATAAAAAAGTGAGGAAAAATCATCAAATGTGACTTATTATGAGCTAAAAGTAGTCTGTATATCACATCTTTCCATGTGATTGGCTGATTACACTGTCACTCAGCATCTCATGCTCACATTCTTCGTTTTTTAAGGAACCGTGACAACATTCAGCAGTTATTTGAGAATTGGCTTACTAATCATATGAAACTTGTCCCGCGATCGGCTCAAGCATTCTCCCAGTGGGCCACTCCATCTACATGTTTTTCATTCTGACACATAAAGGCAGTGATGTAATGGAGGCCAGAGGTGCTCTAATGCCACTGCGGCATCAGATGTAATTAAACCTTTAGTTCCCTACAGCACCTGTCCGCTCATGACCCGCGAGTCAGACGGAGTCTTATTCTACACCCCTTCCAAGACACACTAAGGAGTTTATTTTCTAGGTAGCTTTCTGTCCATGTGGGAGCATTCAAGGAACTGTGACAAAAGTTCAGAGGTCATCTGCTCAGGGAAAGCAGGTAGGAAATCACTGAAAGGTTACATTCCTAACGTCAAATGGGACTCTCCCTCTCTTTTTCTCTTGCCGAGGCCTGACCATCATGGCTAATTATATTTTAAAGGGTGGGGGGGGTATAGGGGGTATAGAAAACTAATAGAATATTTTTCTATTTTTAATCACATTTGTGTTGCCTGTTGATTGCATGTTTGTGCAAAAAAGTAATAGAACAGAACACAAGTCAACATGAAGCAGAATTTGCGAACCATTTTTACTTTGATAATGTGATTTCTAACAAGACAAAAAAACAGTGCAAGACATAAAATTTAAAAGACTTGATAGGATAATAAAAAAAAGGATAGGATAAAAAAATTGACAACAAAATAAAAACAAAGGGGCATCATATGCAGCCCTTACCAAATTGCAAAGTTATTTTTTGTTGGTGGTTGTTTTTGGTTGTTTGTTTTTTTTCGCAATCACCTTAGCATATCACAAAGTTAACAAGCACCATAGTTTCACAAGAATTTCATCCAGATTTCATCCAGACTTTACATCTGGTTCTAAAAATGATTCTTCATTAACTCTAAGATTTTAAATAAATAAATAAATAATAGTGTATTTACCCTAAAATAAAAATTTATTGAAAGTAAATATTAAATTAACTTCTTTTAGAATTATTTATTATGTGTGTTCATTAATTTATATGCAAGTTGAAAAATGTCACTGGACTTCACCTCTTTTTTTTTAACTAAAATTTTTTAAAACTTTTTTTTTTTTTAACCACTTCAGTAACATCATATCCGAATGTAATATCACAAGTAGAGTCCTTGCAATATCAACGTCATGTCCAGGATTAATTCCCAGGGAAGACATTAAGTTTACCTTGAGGGAATGTACAGCACGTTGTCTTAATTATCTGCAACAAGAACAAAAATGCATAAATTTACTATAAAAGGTGAACATTACTTACAACATACTGTAATAACTAAATTTTATTCAATGAACAATGACCTGGCACATAGTAACGGTTATCCAAACATCGATCACCTTCTTTCTATAGCAGATTGTTTTTAAAGCAGTTTCACAATAATACACATAAAAACACCAGTCAAGGATAGTACAATTCATTAAATATTATGCAATTTCTCTAAGTTCATGGTCCAGTCAGTTCAGTGTTTTCAAATTTGGGTTCTAAGTGGAAAGTTAAAAACGGGAAGTTCCTCATTGTAAGCAGCTCTAAGACAGTATTGTCGTTTTCGCTCGAGTCAGTTCAGGGTTGATCAAAAGTGTTTTGTCACAGAAACGTCATGTTAAGGTTTGCTTATTGATCTGTTGTTCCTTTCCAAGGGAACTTCGAACTGCTCCGAATCCGAAGTCTAGAGGGCACTTTGGGGATGCCTTCATCGTGACCTTGTCTGAAGCATACATCGAAACACGACAATAACATTGCTGGCCAGCCTTGTGATGCATCACCCGGTGCGACCCCGTACAAAAGGGCACCCGAGAACACGTCATCCTCTTCTTCCTTCCTTCAAGACGTTTCTGTTTGAAAGCGTACATTTTCCGGTAAGACGATTATTCTTCTGTCCATGCGAGCACTAGTAAGGCGTAAGAAGTGTGTGGATCCGTGACCTCGTTATTTTAGCTGGCGCAATGGCTCGAGGGGGCAGTTTGCATGCTCTGTGCACTGTTTTTCCTATGAAAAAGCTCCGCTCTCATTTGTCTCTCTTTTTGAGGAAAGAGGGACAGCCATCAGCTCACCGTGGTTCAGGACTCTCCACTGCTGAGGCATGGTGGAAAATTAGCTTGTGGGGATCGCAGATGGACCTGGCTGATGAGGTGAAAAAGGGCCTTTCCCTTTCGCTCTCATCAATCACGGATGAAAGTGAGCTACTGGATGACGATGCTATCTCTCTTGCATCGTCTGATCCAGCGGCTAGTGCTCTGCTGGCTCAAAGCCAGGATGAGCAGGAGATGTCAGATGAGGACGAAGAAATCGAGACTGAGTCTTCCCAATCCTCCTGCCCCACGCATGATGAGCTGCTTGAGGTTATGGATCGCGCCACGGCGATGCTTGACTTGCCGTGGAAGCGGGCCAAGAAAGTGATGCCTGGAGGCCGCCTCGACGAGTGTTTTCTTTCTAGCCATAGCCCTCCAGCTCAGGTGAGCCTTCCATTTCTTCCCGATCTCCATGTCAGTTTATGCTTACTAATGATTTAACTAATGTTAACTAATTGTGAGCCTTAATGTAAAGTATTACTGAACGATAAAGAATCAAAACATTTTCAGACAATATCTAGTGCACGTTGTAGTCTAGATTAAAATGTAAAAAGGTTTGAAAATAAATAGCCTGTTAAGTCTAAGTGCTGCTATGAACTGCTGTTTATGTTATCTTTAAATTGTAGGGTTCATGATGTCACAAACCCAGGAAGAAAATCGCTGTAGTCCCTACCAGTCATTTATTTTAGGCCTTAAAAAGCAAATTCCGTAAAAGAAAATACCTCCCTTTGCATTGAACTTTGAGTGTCGTAACTTTGCAGATGTTTATGCTCAAACAGCAACATTACACAATAACTAAGTTAAAAAAGTGAAATCATATTCAAGGACCCCTTTAAACCCTGTTCAGTATCAGAAAGTACTGCAATTTGTAATAAGTAATTATTCACTGTATTTTGAAGTGTCCACGATAACAATATCGTATATGTTCATTATTGTGATATATCGTATTAACGATTCTACTAAATTATGTTAGGTCACCATAACTAACACTTGAGTTATGGTGACCTGATGGGATCAGTATGGATTAACTGTGAAACTGAGTGAGGAATCAGGATTGGGCACCAGTACAGAATCAATTCCAGCACATTCTAGGCCACAAATGAGAGAGCTGACACAGGACTGGACAGGACATTAGCACATATGCTGAATCTCTAAAAGAGGCTAATAACTCTATAAGGCTAATAGGCTAACTATAAGGCTAAATAAGTTGTCACATTTGGATCCCATATTTGATTCCACCACCTTTCCCTAACAAGCCCTTCATATAAAAAAATGAAAAATGATGTTCAATTCACATTACTCATGTTTTCATCTTATTGGTTTTCCTACAAATACCTAACTGCAGGGGTTACTCACTTTTTGAGAAAATAAATTTCATTACTTCCCCAGAAAATCATGAGTACTGCACAAATACGTGTACAAGTAAAACATTTTAGGATCTCTATTTGTAGACATGTACAGGTGCATCTCAATAAATTAGAATGTCGTGGAAAAGTTAATTTATTTCAGTAATTCAACTCCAATTGTGAAACTCGTGTATTAAATAAATTCAGTGCACACAGACTGAATTAGTTTAAGTCTTTGGTTCTTGTAATTGTGATGATTTTGGCTCACATTTCACAAAAACCCACCAATTCACTATCTCAACAAATTAGAATACTTCATAAGACCAATAAAAAAAACACTTTCCAGAAGGCCAACAATTCACTAAAAATATGTTAATTTACTGTACATGTACTCAATACTTGGTTGGGCTTCCTTTTGCATGAATTACTGCATCAATTCGGCGTGGCATGGAGGTGATTAGTTTGTGGCACTGCTGATGTGGTATGGAAGCCCAGGTTTCTTTAACAGTGACCTTCAGCTCATCTGCATTGTTGGGTTTGGTGTCTCTCATCTTCCTCTTGACAATAACCCCTAATTCTCTATGGGTTTCAGGTCAGGCCAAGTTTGCAGGCCAATCAAGCACAGTAACACCATGGTCTTTGAACCAGCTTTTGGTACCTTTGGCAATGTGGGCAGGTGCCAAGTCCTGCTGGAAAATGAAATCAGCATCTCCATAAAGCTTGTCAGCAGAAGGAAGCATGAAGTGCTCTAAAATTTCCTGATAGATGGCTGCGTTGACTATGGAGTTCAGAAAACACAGTGGACCAAGTCCCTTTCAGATTAAAGTAAATTTTTGCATTTCATTTGGAAATCAAGGTCCCAGAGTTTGGAGGAAGAGTGGAGAGGCACAGAATCCATGTTGCTTGAAGTCCAGTGTGAATTTTCCACAGTCTGTGATGATTTGGGCTGCCATTTTATCTGCTGGTGTTGGTCTATTGTGTTTTATCAAGTCTAAAGTCAATGCAGCCATCTACCAGGAAATTTTAGAGCACTCCATGCTTCCTTCTGCTGACCAGCTTTATGAAGATGCTGATTTCATTTTCCAGCAGGACTTGGCACCTGCCAAAAGCACCAAAAGTTGGTTAAAATACCATGGTGTTGGTGTGCTTGACTGGACAGCAAACTCACCAGACCTGAACCGCATTGAGAATCTATGGGGTATTGTCATGAGGAAGATGAGAGACACCAGACCCAATAATGCAGATGACCTGAAGGCCGCTATCAAAGCAACCTGGGCTTCCATTACACCTGAACAGTGCCACAGGCTGATTGCCTCCATGCAACGCCGCATTGATGCCCGTAATTAAAGCAAAAGGAGCCCCTACTAATTATTGAGTACATGTACAGTAAATGAATATACTTTTCAGAAGGCCAACAATTCACTAAAAAGTTTTTTTTTATTGGGTCCTTATGAAGTATTCTAATTTGTTGAGACGTGATCCAAAATCATCACAATTAAAAGAACCAAAGACTTAAACTACTTCAGTCTGTGTGCATTGAATTTATTTAATACACGAGTTTCACAATTTGAGTTGAATTACTGAAATAAATGAACTTTTCCACGACATTCTAATTTATTGAGATGCACCTGTATGTATCATTGCAATTCATTTTACTATTAGAATGCAAATATTTTTGGGTCAATGAAATGTCAATGTCCATGCTAAAAAAAACATATATATATATATTTTTTTAAAGTGAACAAAAAATCAGTAAACATAAGTTCTTTACTTAAGTACACACATACTTTGTATTTTTAAACATTTGGATTGATTTTGATTCATTTTGAGTACACAAATGAGGTATACTTGCACTACATACAGAAATGCAAGGGAGGGAATAATGATTTTTATTCTTTCTCAAAACATTGAATTTTGACCTCTACTTGGAACAATTAGCTGTTTTCTCATATCAATAGTTTTCTGGAACCTTTATAGCAGTAACAAAGGAGTATGGTAGAGTATGGTAATGGAGATATTCCCTTATAGGCTCACTTGACTGCTATGGGAAAACTACCATAGTTTCCACAGTGGTTTCCAATCCTGGGGGGTATTCCAGAATGCAAGGTTAACTTGCCGTCACTTATACCCTGAAATCTTGGTTGATTAACCCAAACCTTGGTTACTCAAGGAATGCTGATTCCAAAAACACATTCGGGAGTAAGTTCAGTCAACGCAGAGTATGTTCACGGTTAACACACAAGACATTCTCAACAGAGCAACGAATCGACGAGTCACCATGGAAACGAACATTAGAAAAAGCACGGCATGCTACTTTATTCTTCTTTTATTCAATGGCCATATACATACATTGTGCATATCGCCACCTAATTGGTGGTTGTGCAATCTTTTTTCAAACTTTTCGTTTAATCTTTAACCTTTAATCACTGAGAATAAGATTGATATTGTTTGTTTAATGCTGATTAATAAGACATATGATAATGCATTTTTATTATGAAATACATTATAGAAAACATCCTGTTGTAAAAAGAAGAAAAAAAAGCATTTAAATGCAGATCCATGTGTGAGATGACAATAAAATATAATAAATATATTAGAATAAAATAAACATTACCTTGTTATAATAGTGCTTTATAATTAATATATATTGATACAACTTATATAGATACAACAATTTTACCTTATACTGTCTATTACTTATAATGACTACAATATTATAAAGTTTTTATCCACTATACAATTTATCGTTTTACATATATTTTTTTATATAGGCGTATACGACAGCGTGTTCCAGTTCCTGACAATATCCAGCAAATTCGCACAGCCATTGAAGAGGAGTGGACCCACATTCCACAGGCCACAATCAACAACATAAACAACTCTATGCGAAGGAGATGTGTTGAACTGCGTGAGGCAAATGGTGGTCACACCAAATACTGACTGGTTTTTGGACCCCCCCGGACCCCCAATACAGTAAAATTGCACATTTTAGAGTGGCATTTTATTGTGTCCAGCCTAAGGCACACCTGTGCAATAATCATGTTGTCTGATCAGCATTTTGATATGCCACACCTGTGAGGTGGATTGATTATCTCGGCAAAAGAGAAGTGCTCAATAACACAGATTTAAACAGATTTGTGAACAAAATTTGAGAGAAACAGGCCTTTTGTGTACATAGAAAAAGGTCTTAGATCTTTGAGTTCAGCTCATTAAAAATTTGGGCAAAAACAAACGGTGTTGCTTTATAATTTGTTCATGTATACATACAGTGTGATACGAAAGTATTCAGACCCCCTTAAATTTTTCACTCTTTGTTATATTTCAGCCATTTGCTAAAATTATTTAAGTTAATTTTTTTTCCTAATTAATGTACACACAGCACCCCATATTACAGAAAAACACAGAATGTTGTAATTTTTGCAGATTTATTAAAAAAGAAAAACTGAATATCACATGGTCCTAAGTATTCAGACCCTTTGCTGTGCCACTCATATATTTAACTCAGGTGCTGTCCATTTCTTCTTATCATCCTTGAGATGGTTCTACACCTTCATTTGAGTCCATCTGTGTTTTTGATTATACTGATTGGACGTGATTAGGAAAGCCACACAGCTGTCTATATACGACTTTACAGCTCACAGTGCATGTCAGAGCAAATGAGAATCATGATGTCAAAGGAACTGCCTGAAGAGCTCAGAGACGAAATTGTGGCAAGGCACAGATCTGGCCAAGATTACAAAAAATTTTCTGCTGCACTTAAGGTTCCTAAGAGCACTGTGGCCTCCATAATCCTTAAATGGAATACATTTGGGACGACCAGAACCCTTCCTCGAGCTGGCCATCCGGCCAAACTGAGCTATCGGGGGAGAAGAGCCTTGGTGATAGAGGTAAAGAAGAACCCAAGATAACTGTGGCTGAGCTCCAGAGATGCAGTCGGGAGATGGTAGAAAGTTGTAGAAAGTCAACCATCACTGCAGCTCTCCACCAGTCTGGGCTTTATGGCAGAGTGGCCCGACGGAAGCCTCTCCTCAGTTGCAAGACACATGAAAGCCCGCATGGAGTTTTGCTAAAAAACACCTGAAGGACTCAAGGATGGTGAGAAATAAGATTCTCTGGTCTGATGAGGCCAATATATAACTTTTTGGCCTTAATTCTAAGTGGTATGTGTGGAGAAAACCAGGCACTGCTGTTCACCTGTCCAATACAGTCCCAACAGTTAATCATGGTGGTGGCAGCATCATGCTGTGTTTTTTTTTTTCAGCTGCAGGGACAGGACGACTGTTGCAATCGAGGGAAAGATGAATGCGCCAAGTACAGGGAAATCCTGGACGAAAACCTTCTCCAGAGTGCTCAGTACCTCAGACTGGGCCGAAGGTTTACCTTCAACAAGACAATGACCCTAAGCACACAGCTAAATAACGAAGGAGTGGCTTCACAACATCTCTGTGTCTGTTCTTGAATGGCCCAGCCAGAGCTCTGACTTAAACCTAATTGAGCATCTCTGGAGAGCCCTAAAAATGGCTGTCCACCAACGTTTAACATTCCAACCTGACAGAACTGGAGAGGATCTGTAAGGAGGAATGGCAGAGGATCCCCAATCCAGGTGTGAAAAACTTGTTGCATCTTCCCAAAAAGACTCAGGGCTGTATTAGATCAAAAGGGTGCTTCTACTAAATACTGAGCAAAGGGTTTGAATACTTAGGACCATGTGATATTTCAGTTTTTTTTCTTTTTTAATAAATCTGCAAAATTTCAACAATTCTGTGTTTTTCTGTCAATTGGGGGTGCTGTGTGTACATTTGAATGAGGAAAAAAATTTAGCTTAAATGATTTTAGCAAATGGCTGCAATATAACAAAGAGTGAAAAATTTAGGGAGGTCTGAATACTTTCCGTACCCACTGTATATATATATCTATCTATCTATCTACTGTATATATACGTGGGGCCAATATTATTTGATCGCCCTGCTGATTTTGTAAGTTTGGCCCACTTACAAAGAAATTAAGGGTCTGTAATTTTTATGCTAGGTTTATTTTAACGGATAGAATATCAACCAAAAAATCCAGAAAAAGCACATTATGTAAAGGTTAGAGATTGATTTGCATTTCTGTGAGTGAAATAAGTATTTGATCCCCTACCAACCAGCAAGAGTCTCCCACTGACTGGTTATGTGCCCATTGTGGAATACAGATTAGTCCTGTCACTTTAAGGAGTTACTCCTAATGTCAGCTCGTTAGAGGTGTATTAAAGACATCTGTCCAAACAATATGTATCTTCGGTTCCAACCTCTCCCACCACCATGAGCAAGACCAAAGAGCTGTCAAAGGATGTCAGACACAAGATTGCAGATCTGCACAAGGCTGGAATGGGCTACAAGACCATAAGCAAGAAGCTTGCCGAGAAGGAGACAACTGTTGGTGCGATTATTTGGAAATGGAAGAAATACAAAAACAACATCAATCGGCCTCAGTCTGGAGCTCTGTGCAAGATCTTGCCTCATGGGGTAATGTTGATCATGAGAAATGTGAGAGATCAGCCCAGAACTAAACGGGAGGTGCTTGTTAATGATCTTAAGGCAGTTGGGACCACTGTCACCAAGCAAAGCATTGGTAACACACTACGTCGCAATGGACTGAACTCCTGCAGCGCCCACAAGGTCCCCTGCTCAAGAAGGCACATGAACAGACCCGTTTAAAGTTTGCCAATGAACATCTAAAAGGCGTGGGAGAAAATGCTGTGGTCAGATGGGACCAAAATTGAGTTCTTTGGCTTTAACTTGACTCACCGTGTTTGGAGGCAGAGAAATGCTGACTATGACCCCAAGAACACCATCCCTACAGTCAAGCACGGACATGGAAATATTATGCTTTGGGGCTGTTTTTCTGCTAAGGGTACAGGATGACTTCACCACATTGAGGGGCAAATGGACGGGGCCATGTATTGTAAAATCTTGGACAAGTACCTTCATTGGTGTCTAATTACAAGTGCAAATAGCCCGTCTTGTTGGCAAAGGCTATTTACACTAACTCCGCCCATCAACTTGTGATTACAAAGCATTGCAAAAGTCTATCGTCTAAAAACAGCTCCAGTGGCGCAGATGGTAAAGTTGTGTTGAAGTCGTTTTTGACGCGATCGACCGTGGTTCGAATCGCGTTTTGCCGGACTTTTTTTTCCTACTTTTTCAAATCAGATATCACGTCGTTGTTATTGTTATTATTATTATTGCATATTGTTTTATAATGTACTACAATACTGAGGTGCAGATAATTGCCACTATCTGCAATAAGTAGTATAAATAGCAGAAAATCCTCCAGGGTGTAAATAGGTTAGGGTTAGGGATATAGCTATTTGCACTTAGTGTAAACATTAAGTGTAACAAGGACATGAATTATATATATATACAGTATCTCACAGAAGTGAGTACACCCCTCACATTTTTGTAAATATTTTATTATATATTTTCATGTGACAACACTGAAGAAATGACGCTTTGCTACAATGTAAAGTAGTGAGTGTACAGTTTGTATAACAGTGTAAATTTGATTTGCTGTCCCCTCAAAATAACTCAACACACAGCCATTAATGTCTAAACCGCTGGCCACAAAAGTGAGTACACCCCTAAGTGAAAATGTCCAAATTGGGCCCAAAGTGTCAATATTTTGTGTGGCCACCATTATTTTCCAGCACTGCCTTAAACCTCTTGGGCATAGAGTTCACCAGAGCTTCACAGGTTGCCACTGGAGTCCTCTTCCACTCCTCCATGACGACATCACGGAGCTGGTGGATGTTAGAGACCTTGAGATGCTCAATAGGGTTTAGGTCTGGAGACATGCTTGGCCAATCCAGCACCTTTACCCTCAGCTTCTTTAGCAAGGCAGTGGTCGTCTTGGAGGTGTGTTTGGGGTCGTTATCATGTTGGAATACTGCCCTGCGGCCCAGTCTCCGAAGGGAGGGGATCATGCTCTGCTTCAGTATGTCACAGTACATGTTGGCATTCATGGTTCTCTCAATGAACTGTAGCTCCCCAGTGCAGCCCCAGACCATGACACTCCCACAAACATGCTTGACTGTAGGCAAGACACGCTTGTCTTTGTACTCCTCATCTGGTTGCCACCACACACGCTTGACACAATCTGAGCCAAATAAGTTTATCTTGGTTTCATCAGACCACAGGACATGGTTCCATGTTCTTAGTCTGCTTGTCTTCAGCAAACTGTTTGCGGGCTTTCTTGTGCATCATCTTTAGAAGAGGCTTCCTTCTGGGATGACAGCCATGCAGACCAATTTGATGCAGTGTGCGGCGTATGGTCTGAGCACTGATAGGCTGAGCCCCCACCCCTTCAACCTATGCAGCAATGCTGGCAGCACTCATACGTCTATTTCCCAAACACCACCTCTGGATATGACGCTGAGCACGTGCACTCAACTTCTTTGGTCAACCATGGTGAGGCCTGTTCTGAGTGGAACCTGTCTTGTTAAACTGCTGTATGGTCTTGGCCACTGTGCTGTAGCTCAGTTTCAGGGTCTTGGCAATCTTCTTATAGCCTATGCCATCTTTATGTAGAGAAACAATTCTTTTTTTCAGATCCTCAGAGAGTAGGGTATATGTCGAACATCACCTGACCAAACCCGGAAAACAGGTCTCATTGCTTCCGCTTGTCGGAAAACGTGTTAACAGCCGTATTAAATAATAGTGATATCTATGGACTTTTAAGATAATCGGTTAAACTAGCTAGCTGTTTTTATTGTTGACATTTTATTAATTTTTAATAAGAAAAAAAAATTACTTTTAGATATCAGTCCGCTTATGTGATGGACATTGGTTATGATAATTTTTGGTATCTACTTTGAAGGCATCTTGTGTAAAACTGCTTCATATTTAACTAAGCATATGCAAAACGCTTGAACCGGAAGCGACGAGACCCGGTTAACAGAATACGGAAGTCTGTTGTGCATAACCCCTGTTCTTTGCCATGAGGTGCCATGTTGAACTTCCAGTGACCAGTATGAGAGAGTGAGAGCGATAACACTAAATTTAACACACCTGCTCCCCATTCCCACCTGAGACCTTGTAACACTAATGAATACATGACACCGGGGAGAGAAAATGGCAAATTAGGCCCAATTTGGACATTTTCACTTAGTGTTGTCATTTGAGGGGACAGCAATTTAACAACTGTTTTATACAAGCTGTACACTCACTACTTTACATTGTAGCAAAGTGTAATTTCTTCATTGTTGTCTTCTGTGAGATACTGTATATATTATTATAACAGCCTCTGCCGTCCCTCATTTAAAAACCACCGCACGCCGCTGAGTAATTATATATATATAATATAGCGTATATACTGTTATATATTAGGGGTGTCACGGTACACCAGATGTCACCGGTTTCGATACGATTCTGGTACAAAAGGAAAAAAACAACAAATCTACTATGCTAGGTTTCTTTTCATTCATTTTGAACAGACAGTAGAACAAATAAAAAAAATTTCCACCAAGATGTGAAAATACTAAATATGATATTAAATTACAATGTTATATATATAATATCTGCAGTACACATATACAGTACATAAAAGGAATAAATATTTGAAATGTATTTGATTTAGTTAACAAATAAACAAGGTAAAAAAAAACAGGGTGACACGTAACGTAGCCTATATATGCTGAGTGTCTGTTCATTTTTGTGACACGCTTAATTTGTTCACAGAAAGAAAACTCAAATGGCAGAAAGCGACATCCTATTTGTTTTCTTTATTTTACAAAAGCACAATGTTTTGTTGTTATTATGTGTGTACAAATAAAAGTAGACCCTTTACAGATGCTTATTAATAAACATAATGACTGATTTGTTTAAAGGTTGATTCGCTGGTATAAGGACAACAGTTTGAAGTGATCACGCCGGCGCACACACACACACACAAAACATATCATTTAAAGCATTGCTAACTTGACAGCGCAGTTGGTACTTTATCAAAATAAAATACAGTGAACCAAACATCAGCGCATCCATCTCTGTCACCGTTGGGATGCGACTGAAGTACAAATTACATAATAAATAATAGTTTAGCATTCTGATACATTGCAAATATGGAAATATTATGGAATATTTGGATTTGTGCCGAATGAGAGAGGTAGGATACACGGTCACAAAGCTCCATTTCACAAACAGTTGAGTGCGCAAGCCTTTTAAAGTATACTCCTTTGTCAGTGAGAGACGTGTTCAGAATAAGCACATGGACACTGTCTAGTGGGCTTTGTTTTCAAGTGCGCAACTCATGGCATTCGCTGTTCTTCTGCTGGCGATTATCAAACAGCGTAGCATTACTGTGGGTGCCCCCTTCTGGATTGAGGGTGAATTGCCTGTATTCATTGTAAGGACTCATGCACCGAACCGAGATGTCCGTACCGTGATGGTTCGGTAAGAATACATGTATCGTTACACTGCTTATATATAATATAATAATATTATATATATTAGGGCTGTAAATAGATTAAAATGTTTAATCTAATTAATCACACCCTTTTTCTGTGATTAATCGTGATTAATCGCATACTTCATGAAATTAAGCATAGACCATTTATTTTGTTTCAAATGTTTATTTTGTCATCGTTTGCTATATCCAGCAAAGTAAACCAGAAGATTGAAGATTCTTAAAAATCTGTATTTTCTGCAAGCTTTTTCAAGATAAATTTAGATGTCTTCCCAAAAAAGGACACTTAGAAACTCCAAAAGGACACCAAATAACCAAATGATATAAGGAGCCCATATAAGCAAAAAACAAAAAACAAAACCAAGGAGCAAAACAAGCAAAAAAAAAAACCAAACAAAAAAAAAAAAAAAACCAACAAAACAAAAAACAAACAGCAGCACAATAAAAAAAAAAATTACTATGTAAAATAAAGAAAAATCCGAATTTTAATAGTATGTGTACAGTGCAACAGCAAAGAGCTTTTTTACATTTAAAGAAGTGAAGTTGCAATACCGAACAGGACCACATGGAGATGCCAAAAAATCCCTAAACCAACCACCTGCTGACTGCATATATCTACTACAGTAACGGATCCATTCTTAATACTAAACCAGCAACATAACCTGACACTGCAAAACATTATCTGATGTTTGTGGAAACAACATGAATGTAAGAAATGTCTGTGCCTGTGCATAATACAATGTTGCGTCAGTGCGTCAAGACACTCATCAAACGCGTTATTATAACGTACTCGCGCGGCTTACTGTACCTCCTTGTACGCCCACCAGCAATCCCGTCTTTACCTTGATTTGCCAGCTTCATCTATCAAACTTTTCTAGCTATGAATAATAATATTGTTATATATATATATATATATATATAGATATATATAATATAGAAACTATAATCATTGTATATTTGTATATGACTATGTTGTAAAAATATATAATATTGTGCGCCCCCTGGATTCTCGTCAGTAGGTCACGCATGCGCTGATAGCTCTGAAGTAAAGTAACCATGAAACCTCAGAGAATTAGTTGCTATGGCTACTTACCCTGAAAGTTACCTCTGTTTTTGGAACCGAAAGCTGAGTTTATCTGCTTACTTACCCTTATATATCCAGGTATGTAAAATAACCTGCTTTCTGGAATACCCCCTGATCCTGGAGTAGCACATTTTTGACGTCTCTCTGACACACATTTGTGGTCTTTACTAATTAGCTGATGAGTTGAATCAGCTGTAAGTATGTGTAACGGACACCTTAAAATAAAATGTTACCAACCTTTTTCTCAAATGTGGAATAGACAACATTTCATTACATCTAAATGCTATGTAAATAGGAAGTACCGTCAGGAAATATACATTTGCAAAGAGGTTAAGTGAATCCAGCACAGCTTTTTTTGTCAACACAGGGCAAACACAGGATGAACAGGTGAGTAAAAGTGCACAGTTTTGAATAGGGTGAGCTATGTAGATATCTTTTGTATGACAGGTTGGGATAATGGCAATGGGAACCGGAGTGCACACACCTCAGCAGTTGAAACAACAGGTAAGTACAATGGGTAAATATCCTTAGGAACAATCAAGGAACACCAGAAATCAACACAGGGAAGCTTGGAGAACAGGTAATCGAGTATTTCCTAGTTCAAGGTCAGACATGGGCTGCATCTGAAAACCTTGGCAGCTGACTTGTTGCCTCACTGCCTTGTCAGGCAGTGACTTTTAAGGCAGCATTTGCGCACAAAAGCACCTCACAAAACTGATTTTGGACATGCTTCTGAGGCAGCATAACGGTTTAATGATCTAAAACAAAATTGTGCACGCTCTGGTGATATCTAAGCCAATATTGCATTACTATAATACTGATTTCTTTGATATTGTGGGATATCAAAGGCAGCAAACGATACATCTATGCTGCCAAAAATCATTCAGATGAAGGCAGGAAGTGAAGCTAACATTGGATTTGAACGTGCCTTGATGCCTTCTGTGGTGGACAACAGTCAGGATGGCATTTCACAGATCATTTCATGGCAGGGCCCCTCTCTAACGTGGAGGGTGATGTGCCAGGGTAACGTGGAGGGTGATGTGCCACACTGTGATTGGATCTTGGTGGAGGAATAAACAAATGCTCAGAAACATCATATAAGATGCCAAGACAACTGCCAGACACACCACCACAGGAAGGGAGACCTCCTGCACCCACCACTACCTAAGAGAGCACTTCTCATTGGACTACAGGATGACCCTAACCACCAAACCCAATCCTAAGGGTTAAGAAAGAACTGCCATATAAAATTCCTTAGGACCTCTGGATGAAGCAGCAGTGGCTGAAACAAAGAAAGGCCACAAAGATCTATCCAAATCCATTCATACCTTTGTTTGGAGGGCTTAAATTGGTGGTAACTGCAACACATTCACTTCACCCAAAGACAAAGTACACTTTATGTTAATAGCTATTGACTTTCAACACAACATTTCGATGGAGCAGGCCTATTAACATATTATGGAATAAACTAATTATAGTTCAACTGTTTCCTATCATGTTTGGACTCTATTTTCTTCTTATGATGCTGGTAATAATGGTAATAATTTGTAAGATGTTTGGTAAAAAAATAAAGCATAGGTAAAATGTTAAAGACACTGTTTAACTTTGCACTCTCCTCTCTGCAAATGATTTCCACACTAGGGTGGGTAACACCATGGCCACCTCAAACACAAGTGGCCAATCACGTTCCAGGAATGGAGAGGCGCCAGATTCCAATTTCTTTCTCATCAGAAAGGGATAAATGTACCCTTCCAACAGACACTTCTTGTTCTGAGTTTCCACGGTAGGAGGCAAATATCAGATAACAAACATTATCCATGAGTCTCCAGTATGTTCAGTGAGACACTTACAGACACAACAACGTTCTGTGTTTCCGACACAATGGGGAAGGAGACATTAACAGACACCATGGCCTAATTTTCTGACCTGACGAGAAAAAAGATTTCAAGACAGTTAAGGTTCAGCTCAGCTTTTGAGTAAAACTTCTATACTGTATTCGGCCACCCACCAGTTGCAAAGGACCCAGCAGTGACGGACCTCATCTGACTCTTGCAACTCAGAAAGCAGCACAGCCCAGTCCGCAAAGGACCTCTTCATTGGCAGTTACTGCCTGAAACACACAGCTCCTCAGCGACACAACCGAACTGCAAAGGATCCTGTAAAGACCAATGTGATCCAGCTGCCTGGTCAAAGCTCTAAGGACCCACTTAGCACAACAGAAGTTTAGCATTCTCCAGGCCAGTGCATTGACCACTACTGAAACGCAACTCTGTGACCTCCCCACTGCACGCAATCCACATCACCAGTGGAAGACGTCTCTACCACCGGACTAATCACCCAACCGTGTGGAATGTAATTATAAACTTTCCTAAAGAACTTGGCCTTGTTTATACCCTTACAAAAATTAACAATGGTTTCATTGTGCATAAATTAACCATTGTTGATCCATTTGTTGTATGCCTGCATGCATGTTTTGTATTCTCAAATTCTCATATCATGTCACTACCTGAAATAACGTGTGCCATTTTACTTTACTACTTTTTCTTCTTTTTTTGTTGTTGTTTTTCATTGTTTTTTTTTCTTGCTTTCATATGTAAAAAAGATGTAACTACAAAATGTTGTATTACTGTGAATACGTTAAACTCAAAAAAGTTCCGTTTAAAAAAAAACATGGTTTAATTGTACGTAAACGTTAGTACATGTTTTTGGGTATGATAACCCTTTGAAACCCAGTTTACTACATATACCATGGTTAAACTATGGTTAGTGTAGCAAAATCATGGTTTATTTAAACAATTTTATTGTAACAATTTAATTGATGTTCAACAAATAAAAAACAGATATAATACAGATAAACAAATGATAAGGCTTGGCTTAATGAATATTAAATCCCCTTCTACACAAGTGCTTTTTGTAAATGACATGATCACAGATCATAACTTAGATGCATAACATGTGCTCTGTTTGACAGAAACCTGGCTAAAACCAGATGACTACATTACTTTAAATGAATATAACTTGTTTGATGTAATTGTGTTTCATATAATATTTTCCAGAGAAATAAGTGTTAAGCTAAATCCCCTGTGACGTATACTAGCCTACTGTAACAGGCCACCAAGGGCACCATACAGACTTTTCAAAGAATTAGCAGATGTCTGAGTTAGTGCAGGCGGCAGATAAAGTTTTAATTGTTGGTCATTTTCAAGTCCAATCAGTATAATCAAACACAGCTGGACTCAAATGAAGGTGTAGAACCATCTCAAGGATGATCAGAAGAAATGGACAGCACCTGAGTTAAATATATGAGTGTCACAGCAAAGGGTCTGAATACTTAGTATGTGATATTTCAGTTTTTCTTTTAATAAATCTGCAAAAATGTCAAACATTCTGTGTTTTTTTTCTTTCAATATGGGGTGCTGTGTGTTCATTAATGAGGAAAAAAAATTACTTAAAGGATTTTAGCAAATGGCTGAAATATAAAAAAGAGAGAAAAATATAAGGGGGTCTGAATACTCTCCGTACACACTGTATATATATATTTGCCATATATATTATATATATATATAAACCCTCGTTGTTAGTTGTGTGTATGTTAGAATAGCCTAAGCATATAAAAAACAGAGGTCTTAATTATAGGACCAAAAACCTCCGCATTTAATAACCTAGAACAGGGTTTTTTAAACTTTTCAGCCCACGACCCCCAAAATAACGGTGCCAGTGACTCGCGACCCCCACTATCCTCGGAGGTGGCTAAAATATACAAACGTTGCACGCAACGGCGCACATGCACCAATAGGCTTATCCAAACATGAGCATAATGACAACACAAAAGAACACAACGGTCTAACAACCAAATACTTTTTTTATAGTAATTTACTCATTCGTTTCATTTCAACATTAACCTCACCTAATGAGATGGGTGGGCACAATGCTTGGAGCACAGCAAGTCCATTCTTGGTTTAATTTTGGAGACTGCCACTCGGAGATCATCCTCTATGTTCAGTCGCGACCTGTATTTACTTTTAATGTATGTGAGTGCCGAAAAAGTCTTTTTGCAAAAGTAGGTAGTGCAAAACGGCATCTGTACATCCATAGTGGCCTTGGATAGCTGAGGGTATTCCCTCTCGACTGAAATCCAAAACTCAGCCAGTGTCTTGGAAATAAACACTGTCTTCAAGGTTCGGTCGCTTGACAGTTCAACCAGCGTCCTCCAGGTCGGATGTCAGATGATTTGCCCTCGTTATAGTGAATGGTGATCTTATCCAGTCATATTGTTTTGGAGCTGTTCTCGGAAATACCTGTTAAAGTGTTCCAGGAGGGCTTGAAGGTGGGTAGTGATAGACTTCTTCACTATGTTAACACTCAGTTCGTTTTCCTCCATGAATTCTTCCAGCTCAGAAAACATATCAATCCTACCCATTTCAACTCGCTCAGTCCAGTGCTCAAGTTTTCTCTTGAATGCGTGGATTTTATTATTCAGCGACATGATGTTTGTGTTTTTACCTTGCTTTACATATTAAATTCATTCAGTTTTTCAAATATGCAAGCCAAATACGCTAGCCTTGTTAACCAGTCAGGATCAGTGAGGTGGTCAGCGAGCTGGGACCCATGCTCCATCAGAAATAAGCGCACTTCGTCCCGCAGCTCAAACAGGTGGCTGAACACATACCCTCGTGAAAGCCACCTGACGTCTGTATGTAATAGCAAGCACTCATGCTCCGATCCCAGTTCGTTACAGAGAGTGGCAAACAGTCTGATATCATTTTTATATAGTTGACCAAGTCTCAAGAACACGTTTAAGTTCTGGGTCAAGTGTTTTGCTCGCAAGAGCTTCTCTGTGTATAATACAATGCGTGAATTTTACGTGAGGCGCCACTTGTAAGACTCTTGATTTAAGACCTTTCTTTTTCCCCAGCATCGCTCCACCACCGTCTGTACACACACTGATGCACTTGCTCCAAGACAGTCCATCTTCTTTTAGTTTGTTGTCGAGTTTTGTGAAAATGTCCTCGCCTGTGCACGTTCCCTTCAGTGGAGTGCAAACAGAATGTCCTCGTTAAGTTTTCCATCAAAACTGTATCTGATGAATACAAGCAGCTGGGCAGAGTTTGATACATCTATGGCTCCGTCTAAAGCATAGTGTAAAGCATATTTCCCTTTCTTCACTCTGTCCACCAGCTGACAGTTTATGTCCTGGGCCATGTCGGAGATGCGTCGGGCAACAGTCCTGTTAGACAGCGGCACTGATTCTATGCATAGCCCGACTTATATCTATAGCAGCGGGTTTAATGAGGGTTTCCCCAATCGTGTGTGGCTTTTTTGCCTGTGCAATTAAATATGCCACCTCATATGATGCCTGTTGAGCTTTGGCAGGTATTGTTGTTTGTTTAGTTAGGACTTTATTTTGGCCTTGTAACTCTCACTCCTTTTGCCGGAAAAAATCTACTGGTTTAACAGCAAGAGAGGGGTGCTTGGTTTTCAAGTGTCGTAGCATTTTTACAGGCTTTAGGCTTTCAAGTGCAAGCACCTCAGTGCACACAACACATTGGGGATGTTGTACTTCATTGACGATGACACATGTGAATCCATACTGGATAAATTCCTCTCGATACTTTCGACACTTAGAGTAAGGATGATCCGACTGCTTATGGATGTCCTCACACGCCGGTCTCTTTCCGTACCTGAGGTCGATGGCCTTTCTGATGGTGGTGCTTCTCTGCTTTCTCGCTGGCCTCATGCTGGCCTCCCTGCATTGTCTTGGTCGATATTAACAAACGTTTCATTTCACCAAAAATAATATCCTAAGCCTAAGCAAAAAAAAATTCCTACGTGCACATGGCGGAATGTTTAACATGGTGCTGTAAATTGATCTGCTGCAACTGATGCTATTGCAGTGTCGTTAATCTGTTGTAATCACCTCAGGGGTCGCGATCGAACGGAAAGAAAATTGAAAGGCTGATGGCTTTTTATTTGCATGTTTTTTTAAATGTAACTATTAACTACCTATTTTGAATTTGTTATTATGGATAAATATGTTATTCTATAGTTACAAAATTTATTGATTTCTGGAATCATATCGGACCACCCACTCACTGTCCTCACGACCCTGCTGGGAACAGACTAGACACTGTCTAACCACACTTGATGGCTGCTCTGTGAATTCTTTGTCATCAGTTAGGAACTAGGTGTGCTATTTGATAGCAATCTCTCCTTGAAAGGCTACATTCTAGCATTTGTAAAAACGCATTTTTCCATCTCAAAAATATATCTAAATTACCACCTATGCTCTCAATGTCAAATGCAGAAAATTAATTCCTGCGTCATGAACTCAGGTAAGTAGTGTAATGCTTTATTGTGGGTGACTTGCTCTGTGTGCTTAACAAACCATCTAGTTAAAATGCAGCCGTAGAGTTCTTATAGAACCAAGAACGTTTGATCAATATTAGCACGGTTCTGTCATACGGCACTGGCGTCGACTATTAACATCCATATTACACGTTGGGTCAAAAAAAAGTATTTAGTTCAGCCACTCAATTGTGCAAAGTTCATCCCACGCTAAAACGTGAGAGAGGCTGTAATTTTCATCATAGGATATACCTCAACTAGAGGACCACATGAGAAAAGAAACTCCAGAAAATGCCATTGTAGGATTTTTAAATAATTAATCGGAAATTTCCTCTGGAAATAGATTGTCACATAAAAAAACAAGCAAGATTTTCTGGCTCTCACAGACCTGTAACTTCTTTAAGAGGCTCCTCTGTCCTCCAATCGTTACCTGTATTAATGGCATCTGTATCAGTATAAAAGACACCTGTCCACAAACTCAAACAGTCACACTCCAAACTCCACCATGGCCAAGAACAAAGAGCTGTCAAAGGACACCAGAAAAAAAAAATTGTAGGCCTGCACCAGGCTGGGAAAACTGAATCTGCAATAGGTAAGCAGCTAGGTGTGAAGAAATCAACTGTGGGAGCAAATATTAGAAAATGGAAGACATACAAGAACACTGATAATCTCCCTCGATCTGGGGCTCCAAGCAAGATCTCACCCCGTGGGGTCAAAAATGATCACAAGAAATGTGAGCAAAAATCCCAGAACCACACGTGGGGACCTAGTGAATGACCTGCAGAGGGCTGGGACCAAAGTAACATAGGCTACCATCAGTAACACACTGCGCGCCAGGGACTCAAATCCTGCAGTGCAGACGTGTCCCCCTGCTTAAGCCAGTACATGTCCAAGCCCGTCTGAAGTTTGCTAGAGAGCATTGGATGATCCAGAAGAGGATTGGGAAAATGTCATATGGTCAGATGAAACCAAAATATAACTTTTTGGTAAAAAATCAACTTGTCGTGTTTGGAGGAGAAAGAATGCTTAGTTGCATCCAAAGAACACCATACCTCCTGTGAAGCATGGGGGTGGAAACATCATGCTTGGGGCTGTTTTTCTGCAAAGGGACCAGGACGACTGAACCGTGTAAACGAAAGAATGAATGGGGCCAGGTATCGTGAGATTTTGAGTGAAAACCACCTTCCATCAGCAAAGACATTGAAGATGAAACATGGCTGGGTCTTTCAGCATTACAATGATCCCAAACACAACGCACACCCGGGCAACAAAGGTGGCTCAAGAAGAAGCACATTAAGGGCATGGAGTGCCTAGCCAGTCTCTAGACCTTAATCCCATAGAAAATCTGTGGAGGGAGTTGAAAATCCATGTTGCACAGCGACAGCCCCAAAACATTACTGCACTAGAGGAGATCTATATGGAGGAATGGGCCAAAATACCAGCAAAAGTGTGTGAAAACCTTGTGAAGACTTACAGAAAAAGTTTGACCTCTGTCATTGCCAACAAAAGGGTATATAACAAAGAATTGAGATGAAATTTTGTTATTGACCAAAAACTTATTTTCCACCATAATTTGCAAATTAATTATTTAAAAATCCTACAATGTGATTTCTGGATTTTTTTTCTCTCATTTTGTCTCTCATAGTAGAGGTATACATTGGATGAACAAATTACAGGCCTCTCTCATCTTTTTAAATTGGGAGAACTTGCACAATTGGTGTCTGACTAAATACTTTTTTCCCCACTGTAAATTTTAAAATCTTGCTAATTACTTATAAAGCCCTGACTGGTTTAGCACCTCAGTATTTGAGCGAGCTCTCATTGCATTATAGTCCTTCATGTACGCTATGATCTCAAAACTCTGGCCATTTGGTTAAACATATATATGAACATCCACTGCGGGAGGCGTCCTTTTGTTCAATTAGCTATCAATTCTGGAACAATTACCTAACACTGGCGTACACATTTTAACACACTAAAACATTCTGTATTCAAATCCGTTAAAGGATTTTTAGGCTGCATTAATTAGGTCAACTGGTACCGGGAACACTTCTCATAACATCCGATGTACTTGTTACATCGTTAGAAGAATGTCATCTATGCTAATATTAGTATGTTTCTTTCTTATTCCAAGGTCACCGTAGCCACCCAGATCCAGACTGTATCCTGATCAGATGGTCACTGCAGTCACCCGGATCCAGTCTGTATCCTGACCAGATGGTGGATCAGCACCTATAGATGACCTCTACAGCCCTGAATGTCAATGGAGACCATGTCAACTAGATGAGCCCCAGAGACCAATCCCCTCCGAAGACCTTGTCACCTAGACGGCCATCGGGACAAGACCAGAGGAACCAGACCAGTCCTCTGCACAATCTGACCTGTGTTGCAGCAAGGAATTAAACTGCTGGTTTCATCTGGCCAGAGGAGTACGGCACACTATTTCGACACATTATTTCCCTGTTTAATACTGTACACAATCTTCATTGTGAAAAGTGCTATATAAATAATGCTGACTTGACTTGACTCTTGTGTAGTTTATAAAGTCTTGTTTGTATCACATTTTGAGTGCTGGCGGGACATCTAAGACTGATTCTGTCAGGAATCTCCCAAACATCCCAGCAGGCACAGGATATATACTGTATAATATATAACGTCAGGTTGACTTTGGACATGACGTCGGACAGATGTTAGTAGTGATACCCGACGGCATATGTCAACTTGATTGATGGCTTTGACTTTTGTGACCTTTCCGCCTCCCCCACGTAGCGACCGCCCACGTGCCGGGACCCCAAGTGTGTTTGACCCGGACCTATCCAGATGTGAAAACGGATATGTGAAATTCACGTCAACCTTGACCTCGGCGGGATGACAAATTATGTTGTTCAGCTGTTGTATGTGTACGAGCGGTTGCTGAATCAATAATGAAGACCTTAGGAATGTTTTGAAGATTTTATGGTCCATTCCAAATCCGGGGGGTTTTTTTTTTTTTGGGGGCATAATTCTGGGTCCGAGTGTCGGGTGAATTCCGAGGCATGCTTAGATAAATAGACCCTGGCACTTCTGTGGAAAATCAGAAAAGAGCTGTGAAAACAATAGACAGGCCCGTTATATCACTAAAACTCCCGAGAAGGAATGGGGTGTACAATAAACAGAATAAATAAACAATTTTAACAGATTCTATCTCTCACCCTCTCTCTCTCTCTCGCTGTATGGGCTATGTGAGAAAGATATTGGTTTTAAGGTCGATAATAGTAGACAATTTTAAACAGTTTGTGAGAACAGATCACAATATGTGTGACCACACATATAATCTGATGGTTGTATAAAAGAATTTAAATAAAATATGTAACATGACTAATATTGAAATTGGGGGATAAAACAATAAAAAATATAAATACCCTTACATTATTTTGGTAGCGATGATGACCATTCTCAGAATGAGAGGTTCCCCAAAATTGTGTTTAGTTTAAGCTGGAAAAGCTCTCTCTCTTTCCCTCACAGACACACACACACACACAACACAACACAACACAACACGCCCCCGCACGCACTCGCACACACGCGCACACACTGTCATTCTGATAAACTGAAATAAAAATGTTTAGCCTAATAAATAAATAAAGAAATGGGGAAAATCCCTTACATTTTACAGGAAGTAGGAACCAGAATATGCCATCGCGTTATTTCAGTAACGTCTCAAACGAAATGTTTAAGATCTGTATCCCCTCTAAGTCTGTCAAAATCCCCAGGAGGTCCCCAGTGGACTGTGACGGTATGACATGGAGCAAGACAAATTTTGCAGCTTCGAATCGAATTTCATGCGGATTTAGAAATGTTTTAATTATTCAGTTAATATTACATTTATTCATGCGTTTTAAATATTATCTAGACTTGTTTTTATTTCACAGTGTTTTGGGTACACAGTGTTTTGGCTACAAGGATCATGACCGTCTATCTTTCCTATTCTAACTTGCAGAAAATTTTACCGGAGAACATAGTTGGAATGTTTACACAGATGTAATTTGAGAGTCGAGGTCTTTACAGCTGTAATGTTACGCTTTGTTTTAAGAAGCTTGTTTAAATAACAACGAGACCTCTTTACATATGCTTTGGATTTAACCGCGATGACATAAATATTCTTAATTTAGACACGGTTATAAAATACGCAGTCCTAAGGTATCAGGGCATTTTTGCCTCTCTCTCTCTCCTCTCTCTCTCTAGATCTCTTTCTCTCCACACACACACACACACGCGTGCACATTCAATCGCCCCAAATCTTATTCTCTTCTTTTAAATGAAAATAAACAAATTAATTATGTGATCGCATATGATATAAAACAAAGGAAAACATTTACACTAGTTTTAGTCATCACAAAAAATATAAAAACGTACATTTTACCAGGATCGGGAAAAAAAATTATATATATTTTAACAGGTCAAACGATAAGGACTATTGGGGGCCCGGACATGTCCGGTCATGTTTATGGAGACTTTTTTTTTTTGGTTGTACATGACTAATTCAATAAATTGTATAACATGTTATTTGTATTAAAAATTTTCACAAACAAAATTGTCGCTACGCAGTTTCACAAAAATTAATGTTTCTACATCATTCTTTATCTTTACTTGAATTCATAAAGTTTATCACATATCTTAAACCTACCATTACAGTAAAACATTTAATTTTTTTATATTTAAGAAATACATTGTATAAGGTTATCATTTAAAAAAGTTTGGTTATGCTTTCCCCAATGGGAAATCATTTGGAGTATCGTTACACTCCATTATGACACTCCATAGATATAATGATTTTTTACTGTACAAACTGTACACTTACAATCACACAAAACTTCGCATACATACATTTTAGTTACATATTGTTTTTAAGCGAATCCGAGATCGCGGAACTAAGAAATATCCTCATAACACATTACCTTGTTATATAGTGTAATATTCATGTCCATCTATAAAAACATTGTGTTCTGATAACTAACTATATATATATATATTATTTAGGTGTTTATAAATAAGCAACACATAACCTTACAGGCTTAAAGAGGAGTCTATCTCTATTTACACGACTACGGCCATAATTCACTTTCTCTGCGGCATGTTTCCTACGTGCTTCACCCCCCCAAAAAACACACCCACCACACACCCCCCCCACAAACCCCAACGAAAAACCACAAAAAAAACCCCCCTTTACTTAAACCACTCAAAAAAAAAACAAAAACAAAAAAAAAAGCAAATCATTAATCATGCATTTAAAAAAGTATCAACCATGTTTATTTAAGTTATTGAATTTATAAAAACATCATCTTTCATTTAAATAAATAAATGTGATTATATATAAATACTTTATAAAAATAAGCAATTACTATAGTTTCAGTTGACAATTAAAAATGCTGTACATTATTTTGGTAGCGATGATGACTAACGAGGTGTTTTAAGTAGGAAAAAAGCTCCTTCGTCTCTTGTTTAAACCCTACCCTGCCTCTCTCTCTCCTCTCCTCTCTCTCTCTCTCTCTCCCCCCACACACACAATCACAAAACACAAACACTCAATACAAACACAAGTATTCACACAAACACTCAAACAAACACAAACATACATGCAAAACGCAAACCCAAACATACACACAAACACACACACACACACACCACACCACACACACACCACACATACAGCACACACACACACAGCAATTAAACATTGAAACTTTTACGATGTCTCATACAAACCTTTTACAAATAAACATTTTTACCATCACACTGTGTATCTCTACAAGATGATGAAAAGCAGTATGATTAAACAATAACTTAACTTTTGTTTTATCAAATAAATTAAATTTTGTAGATTTTTCAAACCTAAAACCATGATGATCCAATGCATGGGGTTAGAAGTAGTCAAATGATCCTCTGATGAATGTAAGGCGCTTACAGAGAGTTTTCTTTATGAATAAGACCTAAATTAGACTGAAAATCAGTAGCCATAAGGTTGATTGCAACAAAATAACTTTTTAAACAAGGCACTACGAATGTCTCACAGAATTTTTACAACAGATAAAACTTTCTTTCTCAATTTAAAAATGGTATTATTAACCATGATGGCTCATAAAACAAGCCTGGACCCAAATTGAAGCATTCTAACAACAAGTACAACCATTTTAGAAAATGTATTATAGCACAGATAAAACTTTCTTTCTCAATTTAAAAATTGTATTATTAACCATGATGGCTCATAAAACAAACCTGGACCCAAATTGAAGCATTCTAACAACAAGTACAACCATTTTAGAAAATGTATTATAGCACTGAAGTAAGATATAAGTCTGGATTTGTGATTGACCAACTTATCAGAATTTCAACATATTATTACAAGTCCCAGCTTACCTAGTTTATGATTAAACTAAAAAATATAGGCATGAGCTAACAATAACCTTGGACAAAATCAACAGCAGTACAAGAGTATGAAAAGAACAGAAGGACGAGGAACAGCCTGGCATGACTGCGGCAGGATGGGGCCGACCGAGCCGTTGGAACATCACTATAGCATTCTCTCACGACAGCCTTCATGCTATTCGCACTGTGGAATGAGCCACAGGGGAGAAGAAAGGAACTAGGTATAGGGACTTATCAAAACCTAATATAACAGGTTAAAGACGCAATACTTACGGATAGCCGAGAAAGTATAGCGAATCGGGAGCAACAGAATGTGGAAAAGGGAAGGCTCTACAGCAGACATTAAAATCAGTCTAACTTAGCTATATTGAGATACGGTTTGCGCACTCTTTTTTCTAAGTGTGTTGAAACTGTTTAAGAAAGTGTATCGTAGAAGTGAGCGTGATGCCTAACTTCTTTACTGGGACTTTTACAAACAAACTGAAAAACTGCAGATTGCGAAGCCAACTCCGAAAAAGAGCAATCTTGAATAACACCATAATTGAGCAAACTATAGGAAAAAAAAAAACAATATCAAATCTCCTTTACAGGCTAAGATTATTCAGTTTAAGAATTAAGGTCGTTTTAATCAGCTGCGGAACGATGCTTAAACTCAAAGGGATACCGGTACCACATTTTCCTAGCGGTCTCCGGAGCGTATTACTGTACAGAAGACAGACATCATTAAGATAATAAATGGTATTCGCTTTAATTCTGATTCTGGCAAAATGTCAGTGCTGGTACTACTAGATCTTAGTTCTGCGTTTGACACTGTCGATCATAACGTACTTCTAGAGAGATTGGAAAACTGGGTTGGGCTTTCTGGGATGGTACTCAAATGGTTAAGGTCATACTTAGATGGGAGAGGTTATTATGTGAGTATAGGAAAGCATAAGTCCAAGTGGATGTCCATGACATGCGG
>JADLZN010008077.1:0-13223 GCA_018155175.1 Sinocyclocheilus anophthalmus
AACAGGGTGGCGCGGTTCTGTCTGTCTGCCGGGCCTATCCCGTCCCCCTCAGACTCCGGTCCAGAACACTCAATCACTATATGCCCTTAGAAGTCGCCCCAATAGAGCCAGCACACAAAAAAGCACCTGGCTACTGTTCTAGTCTCGGTCCTAACATCCTCCCAGTTCCGCGTCGCTCTCAGCCGCCATCTCCACACATACACCTCACGGACAGGTCACCAAGGGAAATTACCACAAACACCCCTCATCACTGAAAGAGCTCCGATTTGCAAAGAACGGAATGCACCTCCACCCAAACCGGCAAAACCCACATACAGAGATACTTCTCACAAGCGGGGTCCGAAACAAATGAGGTCACACACTTGCAATAATGTCACAATCCTGATTGCCTAGGATTACTATAGGTCAAAAAGGGATAGGGCCATGACCTGCATTAAAACAGGTTCTACAGAATGGAGACACACGCAGTGAGTAAATCTGAACGCCTATTACAACATTCACGGTCCCAATTCCATATCACTTAGTAAAAAGGACTTCAGGGGGTTAACCAACAGGTTGACACAAAAGACTGAAAGGGACTTTCTAACATCCTGGAAGTGAATCGTCCAAGCCCCTCGGCTTCATTAGGGGGATATGTGAATTAGAATCTTGAAAATCATATATAAGACAATGCCTCGACCGTCAGCTGTGTAATCAGCACCCCCTGACAAGTATAACCAACATCGTGGTCCATCATATAGGCACTACGTGCCAGTGTGTGGACCGGTACACAGTCTTTCCCTTTCTGCCATTAAACAATAGTCTGTGCCCAAAGCACAATCCTTTAACTGGTAATTCTCACAACACCTAACACAAACAAATATCAAATACAATCATTATTTACACTAATAATCTTAAACATGTCATTCGAAAACCATATGAATAGGCGGAACACAAAATAAGACATTTGCAAATCGTTATAAAATCAGTGACTTGGTCTATACAAATCAAGGGCAGTGTATCCTTTTGGAAGGACCTCAATTGACCTTATTGTAATTGACAAAACAATCATACATATCAAAATACACTTTGGTGTGGTGACTAGTTCAACCCAAAGAACAAGCTAAACAAAAAGCAGAGGGAAGAAAGAAGGCATAAACAAGCTCATAAACCGACGATGGCAAAAAACATGAGGGTGAGTAAACAAATTTGTATTTTTAAGGCAAGTTAGTTCATTCAGCCGCCAACATCCCCAGCCCGTTATTTGCTCTACCTGAACACGGAAAGACTGATGCCTCGTTTTCAATGTATTATTTCAATAAAAACGTTTAAATCAGCAATAAAATCTGACAACAACCGTATCATAAATTGTTCTTCTTTATCTCAAATCACACTAAAGAGCTGTATTTTCCAGGCTCTTTTAACTTAAAGGCAGGACTTCTATTACTACAGCTGTCATATCGAGCATTACACATATTTCACATTTATTATTCTGCGAGTGGACTGGCTCCTCCTCATGTCTCTTGTGTAAGTCACACCAAACCAAACACCGAACTATAATAAAAGAACAATCAATGACAACGTTTCTTACTTTGGAGATGGACATTATTATTCAGAGGCCAAAAATCACACATAAAAAAAAAGAAAGAAAAGAAAGAAAGAAGCAGCTAACTTGACAGATGAAAAAGACTAAATAAAGACACACTACCAAGACAAACTCAACGACACACACCAAAAAAATCACGCTCAAGCAAAACAACAGCAAGCAACATCTGACTTATCAAAGCAAGATCAGCAAGACAAAGAGAAATAAAAGAATTCGTTTCTGGTGGGCTGGGTGGTCCTCTGTTCAACGGAGAAAAGCGGCAGAGCACGGGTTGTAGGTTTGCGCTTGGCATTTGCATGCTTTGGCTCCCTGTATCCCGGACTTGGATCCACATCACAGCATATTTATTTCATTATGAGTGTTCCCAGTGTTGTCTCTGGCCTCGAGGTCAACGCTGAAAAGGGCAGCAACAAAAAAAGACATACTACAAGCATCTGCTTGCGTGCAGTGTTTTTTGGCGTTGCATTCTTTTATGACATATCACTGCCCAAACAGACAACAAAACGTGGGGTGAAAAACAACTATGGCTTTCCGTGACTCCTCTACTCTGGGAGTGTTATCTGCTCACTGAATGAAATGCCAGCTGGTTTGAATCTGAGGCTGTGTGGCGCGCTATTTATACTGCCTGTGATGTGAAAAGCAAGATTCTTGCACATTTGGTTGATGAAATTTGTACACATCTCTGACCAGTCCCGATGGACCGTGTTGCGGCCTCCTGGTGCCAGACGTTTATGCAGAGTCATTCATGGCCACCACAACTGACACACATTCTTACTTCTGCTCTCTCTCACGCTTGAATCATCATGAGTGGGAGAGAGGATACATTAAGCAAATAGCATATGATACAAATTGTTTCAATTAAAAAGCTATCAGGACCAATCCAATTTACTGGTGCATTTCAGTTTTATATACAGAATGTCTCTATGTATCGTAATCATATACTGTCCAAAGTCATCATGCATAACCATGGTATAACCTCAAAAATACCAGGGCATGATATTTTCTGTCAAATGACAATAAAGCTTAACACATGACAAAAAAAAAAACGAACAAAAAAAAAAAAAAAAAAAAAAAAAAAAAAAAAAAAAAAAAAAAAAAAAAAGAACACCAAAAAAAAAAAAAAAACAAAAAAAAAAAAAACAAAACAAACACAAAAAAAAAAACAAAAAAAAACACAAAAAAAAACAAAAAAAACAAAAAAAAAAAGAATCAAAAAAAAAAAAAAAAAAGGAAAAAACAAACAAAAAAAAAAAAAAAAAAACCAAAAAAAAGAATGTGTCACATGGGTCTGCAATGCCCTTGTGACATTACGTCTTAATGGTAAAGAACGCAAAAAACGTTCTACAGATACAAAAACACGAGAGGTGATTTCTTTTCTCCTTTATTTTAGATTTGTGGAGCTCCAAAGGAGTTAGACCGGTCCACGCGAACACTACATACCATTCAAGATAAACGACTAGAGAACAAGGGCCTTCCTTACACAATAGGTTTTAACACTCACTTTCCACGTGATCTTTTACAGGAGCTACACCCTGGCCTGGTGCTACATCAAGTGTCCCATAGTCATTTTAATGCCTTCCCCACACCCATTTAAATTAAGGGACTGGTATAGAATAAATGGAATCATTACATGCACTACGGCCTAATACATCACAACACCGCTGATACCGGCTTTTCTTCAAGGAGCCATCTCTTAACGTAAAGGGGAGGAAGCAACATTGCAGCTCGCACACCCCACAACAACAAGCACCACAGCCACACCACACCACCACCACACACACAAACACACACACATCTAGTGACTGACCCATGCATGGTAAAATGTCTTCCTGTGTCATCAATGATACCCAGGAGGCCAGCAAATTGAACCTTTTAAAAACTACTAAAAGTGTCAGTTAAGACAGCTTTAGGAATATGGAAAGGTAACTAAACATGTTCCAGATATACATGGTTTTAAAAAGCACTTGAAATAAAAAGAACCAAACAGAGAATGGGACTTTCTAGCAATTCTTGGGACGCTGTTGGTCATATCAGTTTTTTTTTTTTTTTTGTTGTATAAACTATTTATGTTATAGAAACTACTATGAAACATAAATTGTAATATTAAAAGTAACTGTACAAGAAGAAAAACATTTTCAGTACCTAACTATAACAGGAAAAGTAAATAATATTCCATTTTCAGAATTTTTTTTTCTTTGTATTTTTTACGGATTTGTGAAGTTCAGCCATTCAAATCGGTTACAGAATTAATTTTCTATTAATTTATTTATATTATTAAAGGTTATCGTTTTTAATTTTTAGGTTTACAGTTTTACCTGATATAAAAATACAAGTTTCAATACACACAAATAACCACTATTTAACATAAATCTTTACTGAAGGTAAACCATCACTCCTTTTCTTGTCTACTGAAAATACAAAACACTACATAAATAGGACCCTGTTTTGTACTCTGTTTTGGTGTGAAAGTTTTTGTCATCTTATATACAATGGCTTCTGCGCTAATATTGAAATGTTTGACATGACTACTTAAAACACCAAACAGGCTGTAAGGATATTATGGCATGATTTACCTCTTCCCCTTGACACTGTCTGACAAAATCAATAGTAAACACAACCACAAAGCAAAATGGGCCACACTGCGATCGACGAGGAAAATGACGAGAGAGTCACAGCTTGCTGGTTTGTGAATCCTGTGATGTTTTCCATTGGGCCAACTAGGGAAACAACAGTGTATTAATTTACAACATCACACATGCTACTGATTGATGTCCTTACATGACAGTCTATGTGCTCCCACCATGCTGTCCAGCAAATGTCTAACCCATCACCCTCACATACTTCAGAAGTCCACATCCTGTCCAAACCTAGCAACTCAACGCAAAATGTCCTGTGTCGGGACACCACCTCCAAAGCATGAAAAATTACAGTAAAGAACATACTTAAAACCTAAAAAACACCAACAATTATTTTTGAAAATAAATAATGTACTGTCAGGCCAATCAATGTAAGGGTGCGACAAGAATGACAGCACGCACGGGACCAAAGCCTTAAAACCCTCGTAATCTACATTCCTCTGTACATTAGCTTAAGCATTATAGCACCACGTGAGCCGCTCTCTCAGCTGGTCTGTAACCATAAAAGAAAGAAACCGGGCAGCTGTGCTCATCAACCTCCTGCTTAGAAACAGCGCGAAGAAAAAGCAAACATGTGGAAGTACTTGTTGCACTAAAATCAACAGAGACAGATGTTGAAACATTTGCTATCTCACTTCTGCCCTTTTCTTTGCACTTGAGCATCTGGCTTGAGGAGGAGAGACAGAGGGAGAGGTGAAAGTGCGATGGAGGCGGCAACGAGACAGAGATGACATCCAGCCTCCGAGACGGAACGAAAACATCACTCTCATTTTCAACATGACTGTGTTAGCGGTGAAATTTGCATTTTCTGAAGAAACTACCAGTGCTTGTGTTATAGTTTTAGGTTTTGTAAAAAATGAAATGTTGCATGCGTTGTTGTGACTCTCAATACATGTCTTTTTTCAGTCGGCTGCTCACAAGAATCAACACTTAGTTACTATGCAGTGTAAAAGTAGCTGTAAGTGGTTAAAAAACTGCAAGGAAGACAAATCACAATTCAGTATGCAAATAGATGTAAGAAAGAATACCAGTCGGAATTCATTATGCAAATATAACCGATGACATCATACTGTGAAAACAACGAGTACTAATGATGAATAAGACCAATGCCGTGCATAAAAGTAAAAAAGAGTCTATTTTGACTTCTTGTTGAATGTAATTATATATATAGGGGTCAGTGCGATTTTTAAAAAATAAGTTCAGTAAAGATGCACTAAATTGATTAAAAATGGGAGCAAAAACATCTATAATGTTACAACCATGTATTACCTTTTGTTTAAATAAAAGATGAATTAAATTAACTTTCTGTACCGAGGGGAAATGACGCCAGCAATATTAAGCAGCCACACTGTTTTCAAACATGCATTAAACAGGACCTATGTTTGTGATCACGCAATGCGAAAGCATGTATACAATTGAGTTCAAGAAAAGGCTCATTGTGACACTGGACGACTGGAGGAGTAATGGCTGCTGACTCAAGATTCCTTGCTTTTCAAGGAATAGATTTAAAAATTAACAGAAAACATTTATTGTACAAAATTATAGATATTTGCACAATATAATAATAAAACATGTTAATCATAACTGTTAAAAGTTAGAAACTCCACAACATATTGCAGCATGGGTGGAGTAAAAGAAGTTCTTTGCACAAACATTTAAAAAAAAAATCCTAACCGACCCCAAAATTATGGACACTAAACACCTTATCAGAAAAGGTTTGGAAGACAGTTCAGGGCTACCTGCAAGGAAAAAATACGTATGAATAAAGCAACCTCACAACTCTCACAGCAAGAGTTGGGGATGAGAAACAATGGTTAATTATATTAATACAATTGGGTAAAAAATTATAGGTACTAGTTTTGAAAAAAACCTGCGATTGGGAATGTCCGGTTGTGACAGTTCGGGGGGAAGGATCAAACAGTATTAAGAAACTGCCAGCGGGACTCTCTTAAGACAGCAGATTCCCTCACTTTTCCTCCGGATAAGCACCCTTACTGCTGTGCCGCAAAAATTCCTCGCAACAATCTTTGCTACACAGACCAGTGGCGAGGAACCCCAATTCATAAAACCCAGTACCGAACAAGGATGATTTGGACCAGCTACCGAAATTGCCTGTTCCGAATTGCTAAATCCTGCAGCGGATAGGACAAAATACCCGGTTGTACATATAGGTACTTACAACAAAACCCCTGCCCCGACTTACTCTCAAATTTCGCTGGCCCTCTGTTTGACCTGCTTCAGTGACCGGGGCTACTAGTGTTAAAATACAGGCAGTTAGCACTTTATTGTGCTTCACGAAAATCCACGTAGTGCGCTACATTGCAAATGACTTCAGTTGCTGGAAAGCCATTTCCTTAATGAAGCTGGAGACCCGCAATGGAGCGCTTCTAAATATTATAATATGTCCCCTGCATTTCAATCACAACAGAATAGGTTGTTAAGACACACACACACACACACCACGACACATCAAAGAGAGATTTAACGATCGACCGGCGGGGAGAGCGGACCTCCATATAGCGGCTATCATACTCCGCATTTCAGGTCCGTGGAAAGCCCTGGCTCAAAGCGAAAGCTGCTCGTATGAGACTTACAATACAATACACAACAATAGACACTTATTATAGGGGGCGCTTTTAAGATAATTCGTGTCAACGGCGTGCAAGTCACACATAAACTTAGGTGTGAACTGAATAGGTAATCTACAATGGCGTCCCTGAGGCCAGATGTGTCAAAAACAACCTCAACTTACAGTTCCCAGAAGAGCGTAGAGGTGAATAAAGTGCGAAGAGGATAAATAAATAACAGGGCTTTTAAAAAGGAACGTGCTTACCAACAAATAGCACCATGAAAAAAGCGGCAATTACCATGGTGAGGGAAGACACTGTGGACACACACTCACTCGGCGGGGGAAAAAAAACGTTATGTCAAAAATCCAGATTGCGGGCTGAGTATCAATAATAAGCCTGACCAATGTTAGCATCGGTGGCTGAATAAATGCACCAACTAAAATGCAGCGCAAACTGCTGCGCGAAGATGAAAAATCATAGTAACATGCCCGAACTCGGCGTGGAATAAATGAAGACAAAATAAATATTTTGAGTTGATTAAAAACTTGTCCAATTAAAAACCATATGAGCGAGGGCCGAACACTAAGAATTCAGCAACAGCTACATACATGACACAGCCAAACACAACAGAAGTATGAATCTTGGCCATTGATACACGGTGTACCCTAAAAAGTAATTGGGACTGTAAATGATCGAGCTACCTTAAAAAGCGTGTCTCATGTTCAGACAGACTCTAACCAATTTGGTATAGTCACAGGAATCAAACAAGAGAAAACAGGCCAAGCTGAGGATCTATAACAATGTGCTAAGCCTTGTCCTCAAATTACCGTTACTGTTAACTGGGTGCATTTCTCCAACACTTTGTGTATTGCCCTATTAAATATGTACTACAGTGGTGTGTAAAAAAAGAAAAGGGGAAGACTACACTCCTAAATATTAAGCAAGAAAATTTTGGTTGCAGCCAATAGCATGAAACATAATCCACTACATGCTGACACTCAAAGTGTGTTAATTACGTTCATGCTTAATTCAGTTGAACAAATAATAGAGTCAAATTGCCTGTGATGTGTTCTTTAACATAAAAATACTCTTTAGGTATTAAATGAAAAGTTCAGAACGTTTCATATAAACTTAAACTCAATAGTCCATCGCTAGCTTGTGCTGGACCCCACTAAGACAATCTAATCCTGCTGGGAGCAAAGAGGAGCTCCAAGAGGTGGAAAGTTTTTGAACCTATAATGCTCATTCTCCATCCAAGAGGGCACCTTCCAGGCCCCCTCATTCCTCTGGCCCCCCGTCGAAGCTGGAGAAAACAGTGGGCAGCTGCCCCTGAGCTCCGAACAAAACAACAGCCTGTGCACAGGGAGAGATACACACATCAACCTCGCAAAAGGCTTAATCCCAACAACTGCTTTTGAACCTGGCCAAAAACATTGCGGTGTCCCTACGCTTTGTCCTTTTGTGGGCAGGAACTGGAAAACCCTAAGAAAACACCAAAACAGGACTCACTATTATGGGCCCTGGGGATGCATCCTGTGTGCGTCCGTTGTGGATAAAATGATCTAACCCTGATGAGCAGTGGACAAAAAGACCAGCCAGATAGTCTAAAAAGGGTCGCTAGGTCAAGTGTGCATTTATCGAGACCCACAGGAACAGTAATTTTTGATTTATGATGCTAATGTAAGGAATAGAACAGCGAGTGGTGAATAACTAGGGTCCGCCTTCAAATACTTCCTGTCGCTGAGTGAAAGAAAGCCAACGTTGCAAGGAAGGATGACATTCAAGTCCAGTGTGTGCCGAAGGCTTGGTACCGAGGGAAAGTTGGGTATCAGTGTACCCGTTGATAGCGATAGATGGAAAGATGCTAGCCGAGGAAAAGAAAAGGAGGACGACAAAAGCTACACACCGCAAAACAGAACCGCCAAAAAAAACAACCCATACACACTAAAAGAAAAAATACAGCAAGATGCGCGTGGCGATTGAAGATTAATCGGGTAGAAATATTACTGACACGCAAAGCGGTGAGCAATGATGTACACTACTGGGAAACAAAAGGCGAGAGGATAATTAGCTGCATGCCAGGAAAGCACGGTGCTCATGTTTACCGAGTGGACTTAAAATCGACGGGTCATGAAAACAAAAGTGAAATAGTGAAACAAATGAATGGCAAAGAAATGAGTGAAAGAGCGTTAAGGGAGGCAACATTAAATAACTGGGTGGTCTCTTAGTAATTGAAACGGATCGGAGTTCGTAATGTCGATACGATGCCAACACCAGAGCTACATCCTGAAGGCTTAGCCGAGCTCTTTGAGGCGCGTCTTGAACATATATCAGGTAATCGACAGCGTTACGCAACCAAGGGGTACCATCAACACTCCCAAAGGATTTTTTTGGTCATTTATTACGGCATTTTGACATACCGATGAATGGGTTACCCACATAACTGATAAAGGTTTATTGTCAGAACATATAGTAGTCTTCTTGACACAAAAAATAGTTTGTAAAATGAACTGCATTAATAAGACTGACTTTAACTAACCTCAATTATAACGGCTTGAGGCATTAGAAGATATGCCAGCGATCGGCTTCAACTCAAATATCTAACATGGGTCCGAACCCTATTGATAGAGGATTAAACACACAGACAGTGCACAAGGCAGTGGGTGTGGCGCATTCTGTGCTCATCAGAAACGTAGGCCCAAACCGGAGAAACCAAGCTTTGCCTGTCACAGTGCACATGAGGCGAAATCGCTGTGGATGATAAAAGGGTGTATGGGGCCCCTCATTTATGGCAAACCAGTTTCTGCATTGAAAAAAAAATGCAGTGCAATGGCATTGAACCTGAGAGAGAGAGAGAGTACCGCACACGTAACCGACAGTATGGGGTAGAAGTAGCTGTATCATCACAGCAAACTCTCCTTTTTTTCTTCTTCACAATCTTTGTATGTATACAGGTCAAAACAATGTATGGAAGCTCAATTATCAGCGCGGCGTAACTGTGTTGGGTGGCAGATATTGTTGATATTTACCAGTTTTATCAATTGTCAGAAGTAAAAAGCACGTAAACTCAAAAATCATCGCTTATTTGTCAAATATCAATTATATTAGTAAGGGTAATCCCAACACCTACTGACGCAATTAAATTCCCATATTATTTGTACTGTACCATAAGAAAGTAATAAGTGAAATTACACTAATAGAAAAGGAAGTCATCGGTACAATTTATCTTGTGTTAAACTGCAATGTTCTTATAGACACATGGGTTCGATTTAATCTGATCCAAATACGTAAAACACAGTCAATAGTATATTGTAAAACATGTTCAAAAATTAAAACTAACCTTTCTATGTATAGTATTATTGAAACTGCGCATTATATTCTCTACAGCAAACTGAAAAATTTAATAGTCGCCATTTTGAATAACAAATCTTATGTACATTATAAAGTCTTTACTGTCACATATATAACTGGGTCAAAGGATGCTCAATGCGCATAAACTGCTCTAGCAATATAGTAAGTCTTAAATGGTCAAACAAGAAACAGAATAAAAGATTGCGGGCCCAAAATGAATAGTAAGGGAAGATAAAAATGATATAATAATAGAAGGTATAGCAGTATATATATATATATGATCGTAAAATACTCTAAAAACAAAGTAATATAAGATACTGATGAAAACTAACACATGTTTAAAACGTTTCGACTAGACATCGTACAACAGTTAATTATGATATTTTCTAGCCTTGGGAACATGTATCAAGACATGTTCCAGGTTTGCCGGATTACGCATAGCGTTATGTTACTACCTCATTTAGACCGAAACAAAATTCGAGAGTCCATTGTCCATGATAAACAACACCATTGATATTAAGTATAAGAATTTAAATGGACTTTTCTATTGCAGGACTAATCCACAATTTATCTGACATTTCCCAATTTTCCTTGACTGTGGGAACCTTGTAGTTCTGACTTAACAAAATATATTGTATATTATTAGGAATCATTCATCTGTTTTATTACATATTTATATCTATATTATGATTATGATTTCAGAGGAATCAAATCAAACACATTTGGACTGTAACATTTGAAGTCATTACATTATTCCTCAGTGGTTCTAAATGCAACACAAAAATTACACAAAATAAGTAGCAAACATCATTTTTGTGGAACGCAGGTGTCTCACAAAGACAGATGAAATCCCGACGGCTAATTAAAGTCCTGTGTTAATTAGGGGTGATTTTACTTAAGAAAGAATAGTACTAAGTGCGATCACAGCAACATCTTCATCACCTCCGAAACTGTCGAAGCTGGCGTGGATATTGCTCTCACACTGAAACGAGGGAATGGGAATTCAGAGCGTGTGTATCAACAGGGCAAAACCCAACTATGGTTCAATCCTCAGAAAAGAAAAAGCCTAGTTTAAAATCAATACAGTGCCATAAATATAAAGAAGGCCTCAAATATGTCCCCTCTCCGTGGCACTGGGGACTAAAAATGCTTGCGGCGCATTAAAATTATATCCTTCCCAAGGTGTGCAAAATCGCTGCAATTTCGCACCATTAAATTTTTGTGTTTTTTGTTTTTTAATTTTGTATAAGTAAACTTTACTACTCATGAAATTTATGACATATAATAATCGCGTAGTATTTGCTAAAAGAGCAGTTTAAACTGACAAACCCTTGAAGGTGAAGTAGCACATAATATGGTCAATTAAAGCCCTGATTTTTAACACGAGAGGTTATTGTATCAAGTTCTCTCGCGTATCGTCTCCCGGCTGGAAGAATGAGGGATGGAGTGAAGAGGGAGACGCGGCTCTGTCATAACTCAGACGCCCACTGACACGTACAGGCTGGGCCTCGTCAGCCAGGGGAGGTGAGGGCCGGTTCAGGCAGACAGCAGGAGAGACAGGGGTCAGGCTGCCCGAGGTGTTTACAGGAAAGCCCAACTCGCCGTCAGCGCGCCGAGACAAACTAGCAGAGCAGAGTGCACGTCTGACAGAAATACAGCTGCGGAGAGTACACACGATGATAAAAGTACCATTATTTGGATGAATGTTAAGTACACACTGCTTCACAACGAATATGACATCCTTATAGGGTCACTTTGGACAGAATATCAATTAAAAGCTGCTTATGCCTGGGAATTAATCCTGAATATTAAACACTGTGACCGGAAAATGGCACAAGATGCTAAAACTTTAAAGTCAGATATTTACTGTCTACATACTTGCATATTTACATGTTATGTCTGCTTTAGACCGCGACCAGACATAACACAACATAGAAAAACATAAAAGCATGTGGAGTAATGAAACAAAAACATTTTATTAACAAAGAAAAAGGTGTGCACTTTAGCCACTCATGAAGAAAAGAAAATACTAAGCCTCTTTGAAACCTCAAGGGAGTTTCCTCGCTTGTTTCAGAGTGTACCAGGAGGTCAGGTGTGCGTATGCAACAACTGTGTATTGTCTGTATATGATTCTAAGTACGTGGGTGTGTACGAAAGAAGCTCTCCCTAATGTGTGTGTGCGAGCACATGTATGCTTTCAAACGTCAGTGTCAGGCCAAACCTCCCCAATTATTTTCATGCGTATGTATACGTATCTGTCGGGGGCTTTTGTTCAGATGGCTCACAGCAGAGAACGTTTTGGGTTTAACTTTCATAGAAGAGGGCACTCACGCCACGCTTAATCATTCAACCACGTACGCAGTGGGAGGAGAAAAAAGGGGACCAAGGTAATGAAATGTGTACAAACCGCTCAGCAAAAGCTACACTCACTATCTGTGTATCTAATGCTCCGTCTGAACCTGCCGAAGGAAAAGAAACTCCTGAAACCCCCCAAAATGACCTTTGATACCCCAAGTTCTCAAAAGGCAGTCCGAACAGAACATGTGCGAAAATTAGGGAAATATATAACATACTGAGAATTACTTCCCAATAAGGCCCCATCTACGTTTTCATAACCGGAGTTAAGAAGAGGGTGAGTGTAATATGAGAGCAGGCTGGAGGAGGGAGGGGGAAAAACAAACCTTAAAAAATTAACCCGTTGCGAGGGGCTATCAAGCGACACACACAACCGAAGCACGAACACCAACAACACACAAACAAGAATAAAGAGCGCGAGGAGAGATGAGAGATGAGAGATGAGAGATGAGAGAGAGATAATAGAAACCTATAATGATACTAAAAGAAAATACTTTAGTTATACAAAATTATAACATGTCGGTAAATTAATTTATAACATAAAAAATAAAATGTTAGGAAAGTAACTGTTCTATTAATATTTCGTATTAGATAGACTTTTAATAATATATCGGTATATTTGCTATATCAAAAAAAAAAAATTAATGAGTAGTCAAAACTATTATTTTATTTATTTAAAACTTCATTTGAAAACAGTCTGAGAAATAAAAATGGACAAGCAAAATT
>JADLZN010008078.1:0-17009 GCA_018155175.1 Sinocyclocheilus anophthalmus
CAGAGGCGGAGAGTAGTGAAGTATTTTTTACTTTACTCAAGTACATTTAAAAAGTATCTGTAGTTTATCAGAGTTATTTTGAGTAACTTTTACTTCACTACATTCCCAAGCATAATGTCATACTTTTTACTGCACAACATTTCATAAATAAAAGTTGTTGTTTATTTTACCTTTAATACTTAAGAACATTAAAAAATGTAGTACTTTCTTGTACTCAATTAAATCTTTGAATTACTTTTACTTGAGTAAAAGTAAGAAAGTAATAGATTTCTAATGTAATTAAGTATTCAATTATATTTAATATGAAACGTAGTGCAGTAAAAAGTACAATATTATGCTTTGGAATGTAGTGAAGTAAAGTTTTCTAAAGAATAACACTGATAAACTACAGGTGCTTTTTAAATTTACTTGAGTAAAGTAAAAATACTTCACTACTGTCCGCCTCTGCCTATATGATTTTCAAGGATATAATTACATACATTGAAATATACATGGATTTAGTCACACACAAGTGCCACTATATCCACGTGCATATCAATATTTGTGGCTATATCCATGAAAACCATATATGAACATATTGCATGTGTTTTGCATACATTGCAATTCATTTATCATGTTTCAGCAAATGTTTTCCTTACCTTCAAGGACTTAAAAAGCTTGCTTGGTGAGACTGGTGTGACTACAGTGGATGTGATGGGATCCCTACACTGAATTGCTCTTTGTCTGACAGGTTTGGAAAAGTCAATGTCTGTCACTGGTTTTGGATCAATCTAAAACAAAGTGGGATTATACACTGACTAATCTGCAAGTATTCTCTAAAACCAACAACACGTGATGCATTAGAATGTAATATTACTTAGATAAAAAAGACACGTTAGCCAACATTGAATTGCATGCACCTTTTTGTTTATTCGTGACCACACACAGGGCTCTGATGTCACAGATGGAGCATTCAAACCCTCTCTCACACAGTTCCACCGCAACATGGCTACACACTTCACCTAATCTATCCACAAATATTTCAAAACGTATGGAATAATTATGTATGCAATAAATTATGACGGAACACAACAATTAATTTAATAGAATTCAGTTAGCAATGTCATTTATTATTAGCATAGACATACAGACTTACCCAGCCATGCAAGTGCAATGCCCACTAATAACCTCCCCGGTCACCTTAGCAACGAACCAAGCAGAGTACGTTTTTAACAACGTTTGACTTGCTCCAACCTCGCCAAACACAAGATAAACGTCGTCCACATTGTATGAACAAATGCTTCCAACTTTTCCGCTAAGGAAGTAATTGTAGGCATCCAGACTACGATATGCCTTTACCGCTTCTCTTGTGTAGACGCACTCGGTCTCAACCAGATAATGATACACGTCTGGATACGTTATTTCAGGTAATCGTTAAACGTTCTGAGTGAAAAGTTGTCGCCTCAATGTCTGGTTTAAGGGGTCCGGTAATTCAACGTTATCGTGTATTCTTAGTTTTTGTAAATATCTTAACTGTTCTGTTTTAGTTAGACTTAAAAATTACGTGCTAGTCATTTTGTTTTTACAGGTCTGGGATTTAAAAATGGCGCCACCGGAAATGCTTTAGGACCAGACATGCGCAGTAACGTCGCAACGCGTTTGTTATTGTTTACTTCCTTGAAATGGTCTATAATCTGTGCTGGCCTGCTTGTGGCCCGATGCTGGCAGCGTTGGCTCAGTTTCGGCACCCGGACTCGGGCCGATTCTGGCGCGTCATTCATTCCCGTGATTCACACGAGTCCGGCAACCGCATCTGGCCCGAGTTATTTCTTCCGGCTTGCCGGATTAGGGCCGTTATCGGGCCAGATCTTTTTGGCTACCTGGGTAACCACATCCACTGAACCAGTTTTGTATAGGGGTGGGTGATCTGGCGATTTTATATCGTGATCGATCTTGAAGAACTCCACTACCTTTCTCGACAAAAAAAAAAAAAATAAAAAAAAAAAAAAAAAAAAAGTAGTGACACTACTTTTTCAAGCGAATCGTAGAGATCGCAATCTTTTATGTCCTCGTAATAGCGGGACTTTTATTTTGACAGCACTGAGAACGCCTGAGAAAGGCAGCACCTGAGCATACAGTACTCACTTTCACCGTGTTCATTAGTTTACGGTCTCTGTTTAATAGTCAAATCATATCTGATACGTTATTAGATAGAACTGTTAAACAAAGAAAGTAAACGGTATGCGGAAAAGTATTATAGCGTTTGCTTTTATATTATCAGTAACAGAAAGGAAAACACTAATACTTTCTCATTTACTGTCAACATTCAGCAAATGCGCATTTATATCATTTAAACAAATCTTCGAATGACTAATGAACATTTAATTTCACAACTTGCAGACTTAATTGAACTAGCTGTCAATATTCGGAAGTGTGCATTGGTAGTCTGCATGAAGGTGTTTACTGTGTGTGACGGACAGTCCGTGTGAACTAGTTCAGCTTCACTGGAGACCCACGATCCACAAACTTTACACCCTTGATCTCAAACTATGTTGCACTATGTTCAGGCGCCCACTATGTCATATTCATAATTTTCACTGTGTGTAATGTATGTAAATGTAGTGTTTCCATGTCTTCATTCGAAAAAATGTGTCCCAGTGCGCACAAACTTACTGAGTGCCTAGTTGGCTACACTTTTATTCATATTTTTTCAAACAATTTCTTATTGGAAAAATTACTATATTATTAAGATTTGATACTAATCAAAAAGTTAGTTAGAAAGTTACAATCTAAAATAAGTCTGTTTAATTGAGATTTATTTCATTCATTTTCAGATTATTTAAATTTAAATCATAGATTATATCTTATATATATATATCTAGATATATATATATATATATATATATACTTTATATCGGCCCCCCTGCTCTCCCTCTATAGGACTTCATTGTGGGAGTTTCACAGCTTGAAAAAATAATTGACTTTATATTTTACATATACTGTATTTATGAGTAAAATCATTTTCCAAAATTAGTTTTCTTCATCTGACCTTTGACCTTTTTTTTAAGGGATCCGTCATTTATAACTGACGTTGTCCCATTAGGGTAAATTATGTTTGGCAATTTGTCTGAAACTTCACACACAATCAAATGCTTTTTCCCTATCTGAAAAGAAGTGAAAAGGTCTTACTGTTTCAAAAAACATTAAACATTTTTTATGAACATTACATTTTTTTCTTGTGCTGCTATATTTGATTTGGAACTCACGCGTGAAAATGTCTAAAACTTTACACAAATTCAGATGCAATTTCACTGCCTGAAAACCATGTCTTAGCCTTAGTGTTTCAAAAGCATTAAAACAACTTTAACATTGTGTTTCATCTTGGAATTTCAAATCAATTATCATAGCGCAAGTGAAAGTCAACAAGACTCTTCTTTTTCAGTTTATAATGTTACAAAAGATCGCTATTTCAAATAAATGCTGTTCTTCTAAACTTTCTATTCATCTGGGAAGTCAGAAAAAATTCTACTCCACTGTTTTCAAGCAACAAAATCAGAATATTAGAATGATTTCTGAAGGATCATGTGACTGGAATATAATCTAGCTTTGAAATCACAGGAATAAATTACAGTTTAAAATATTTTCACATAGAAAACAATTATTTTAAATGGTAAAAATATTTCAGAATGTTTCTGTTTTTGCTGTATTTTGGATCAAATAAATGCAGGCTTGGTGAGCAGAAGAGACGTCTTTAAAAAACATGAAAAATCTTACTGTTCAAAAACTTTTGACTGGTAGTGTATTAGCCTATAGTTTGAAGTGAAAGATATTAATATTAATAAGATGAGTCTGAGATGTTTATTTGACAGTGATTTAACATTTCTTGTTTGTATGAAGGCTAAATACAAATAAAAGATGAACATTAATTTATTGGTACTAGCCCATGCGCACTTGTAGAATTAGTATTACATATTTGATCAACAGTCATGCATTAATTAAATGTATTAATATTATTATAAGGTATTTCCAAGTCATGTTAACCCTTTAACGCATAAGATCACACCAGTGTGGTCAGTCTTGGCTGGTCCCTGAAGCGTACGATCGCACCGGTGTGATCAGTCTGGGCTGGTCCCTGAAGCTTATGATCACACCGGTGTGATCAGTCTTGGCTTGTCCCTGAAGCGTACGATCACACCGGCGTGATCAGTCTTGGCTGGTCCCTGAAGCGTACGATCACACCAGTGTGATTGGCTGGTCCCTGAAGCGTACGATCGCACCGGTGTGATCAGTCTTGGCTGGTCCCTGAAGCGTACGATCACACCGGTGTGATCAGTCTTGGCTGGTCCCTGAAGCGTACGATCACACCGGTGTGATCAGTCTTGGCTGGTCCCTGAAGCGTACGATCATACCGGTGTGATCAGTCTTTGCTGGTCCCTGAAGCGTACGATCGCATCGGTGTGATCGGTCTTGGCTGGTCCCTGGAGCGTACGATCACATCGGTGTAATCAGTCTTGGCTGGTCCCTGAAGCGTACAATCGCACCGGTGTGATCAGTCTTGGCTGGTCCCTGACGCGTACGATCACACCTTTGTGATCATTCTTGGCTGGTCCCTGAAGCATACGAACACACCGGTGTGATCAGTCTAGGCTGGTCCCTGAAGCGTAAGATCACACCGGTGTGATCAGTCTTGGCTGGTCCCTGAAGCGTACGATCAGACCGGTGTGATCAGTCTTGGCTGGTCACTGAAGCGTACGATCACACCGGTGTGAATAGTCTTGGCTGGTCCCTGAAGCGTACGAACACACCAGTGTGATCAGTCTTGGCTGGTCCCTGAGGCGTACGCACACACCGTGTGTCAGTCTTGGCTGGTCCCTGAAGCGGTACAACACAACCGTTGTGATCATCTTGGCTGGTCCTCCTGGAGCGTACGAACACACCAGTTGATCAGTCTTGGCTGGTCCCCTGGAGCGACGATCACCCAGTGGTGATCATCTTTGCTGGTCCCTTGAGCGTACGAACACAACAACCGTGTGATCAGTCGTGGCTGTCCTAAGCTTTAGACACACCGTGTGATCAGTCTTGGCTGGTCCCTGAAGCGTACGATCTCACCGGTGTGATCAGTCTTGGCTGGTCCCTGAAGTGTACGATCGCACCGGTGTGATCAGTCTTGGTTGGTCCCTGAAGCGTACGATCACACCGTGTGTCAGTCTGCTGGTCCGCTGAAGCGTACATCGCAACCTGTGATCATCTTGGCTGTCCCGGTGTGATCAGTTTTGGCTGGTCCCTGAAGCGTACGAACACACCGGTGTGATCAGTTTTGGCTGGTCCCTGAAGCGTACGATCGCATCGGTGTGATCGGTCTTGGCTGGTCCCTGGAGCGTACGAACACACCGGTGTGATCACTCTAGGCTGGTCCCTGAAGCATACAATCACACCGGTGTGATCACTCTAGGCTTTTACCCAACAACTCGAAGCTTACGTAACCCACCTGTGATATCAGTCTTGGCTGGTCCCTTAACGTACGTCGCACCGGTGTGATCAGTCTGCTTGGCCCTGAAGCGGAACGAAGTCGCCCCGGGTGATCATCTTGGCTGGTCCCTGAAGCGTACTCGCACCGGTGTGATTCAGTCTTGGCTGGTCCTAAGCGTACTATAACACCGGTGTATTAGAACTTTCATGCGTCACGTCCTCAACTGTGAATTGTAAACTACTTTCACACGCTTTGCCTTGCGCGGAAGCAATGAATAAACATAAGGTTGAAAATAAAAAATTCATAGGCCCTACTAATTTTTGTTACACTTTGATAACTTGGTTGTTTAATGTTTTTAATTAATTAGACATGCTTTTTGTTTAATACAATTTAATTTAACAATTAAAAAGGAGTCCAGAAAAATTCAAACAAAAAGCATACCACCCCATATATATATGTTTGTAAAATGGCACAGTTTTATAAATATCTGAAACTGTAAACTAATATATATATTTAAGATATACTATATATATATATATATCTATTATATGATTATATATATATTTAAGTTTTTTATCGTCTGGCGAGGAACAAAAATTTACTAGCCACTGGCGAATCATTGCCAAGGTGTCCGTAGAGGGCTGACAGTATTAACGAAGGAAGCTAGACAGAGCATTATAATCCTCAGAAGTGTAGGGCCGGCTCTCTAACTGAAGGCTAACAGGCCAAATCTGACCCAGCTATCTTACGTCAAGCCATCGTATGTAGACTTTGTTACACTTGTTCTCTCATTTTTTTTTTTTATAAATGACTAATATTAAAATATAATAATTTTCATAAGTATCTGCAAAAAGTGGCTACTTTGAGCTTTGTAATATTAAAGCTGCGTTATGTAACTTTTGTCACTCCAGCAGTTAATAAATAAAACCGCATGCTTCTTGCAGACGAACATTGTAGCCATATCTACTTCTCTCTGTTTATGGATATGGAGAATCACACAGGTACCAACAAACTGAAAATAGTCGCACTATAGGCTCACCGTACTGATTCAGGTTAAAACTAAAAAAATTAAATAAAAAAACCCCACACCATATGTGAAAAAGAAAACATTGCATTGCAAGGACAGAATGGTTTGCCAGGATACTGTAGTGTGTAAATGATTAGTGAACAGTGGGCATATAACTGTCATAATGTCCTGTCAAACCACTCTGTCCTTTCAATGCAGTGTGTTGTCAGTAACATCAATAAGGCTTGGTCATTGTAGCTTTGCATGGTTAAATTCTGTACCAGAAAAGGCAGAACCAGATGTCGGGTGTAACGCAACACTTTTCAAACGGCCCCTTTTTAATGCAGTGCTTCATATTTTAACAGTGATGTTATAAAGAAGGGGCTCGGTTAGTGCTGGGTGGTATAACCAATCTGTGTCACAGTACTTTGTAAGATTCTGCTGGTTTCACAGCATATCACAGTATTTGTTTCCTTCTTTAGCTTGAGCAAATATTTGACATCAGTATTTACGTGCATTCATTGTCTCTTTTACAGATGAACACAGATGCCGTTACTGAGATGTCAAGACCCTTGCCAGAAGCAAGTTCAGAACAGGTATTGTGTCATTTTGGTTAAGTGTGCTTACTTTATATCTGCAAAATAGAACGTTGACATAGAGACTTGTGGTAGAGTTACACACTGTTAAACAGACAACACACTGCATTGTAAGGACAGAATGGTTTGTCAGGACATAGTATTGAAATCATAGTCATTGTAGTTACACCATATGTGAAACAGATTAACGACAAAGTTTTGAGATCTGAAACTTACAGGATGTTTTTATAGCCCAATGACCTCTTATGTCAAAAGATCAAGGGAATTTAGATTTCTCAGTTCATGACCCATTTAATGTAAATTTAAATAAATTAAATTAAAAATTGTGAAAATTCAAGTTTTCATTTTACAAAATTAATCTACAAAATTTAAAGTTGACATGGAAACTGACAGATGGACAGTCAAGCTCTTAGCTGAACTGACAACATAATACATTGTGGACAATTTCAGTACTATGTTGTTTAATGAATTTCTCTCACCCTGTTAAATTAGTTTTTCCATTCATACATATATTTATTTATATATAAACACGTAAACAAGGAAACCAGACAATCTCACAATCTGAGAGGGTTTGTTTGTGCTTGTGTATTTGCAGATGTCAGAGTGTGGCTGATGAGAAACTCAGTTAGGTCCAAAGACCCACCAATTCGCTGTCCACTGAGAAACCAGGAAGCAACAAAGCTCTCAAGATCAATGAGCATGGCGGCAACAGGAAGAGGAGGGGCCAGAGCTGCCCAATGACAGCCAGGCCTCAGGGAGCAGCAACTGACGCAAACCAGGAAACCACCTGATGTGACTGGGGTCAGATAAACGCAACAGCAGTGGCCGCAGAAGAACAGGTGCTTCCTCCGAGCTTGCTCCCTTCTTCGGCCATGTCAGACTAGACTTTTCCCAGCCTGTGTGTGGTGTGTTGTGTGTATGTGTGTGTGTGTTGTGACGCGGAGCTGTTAAAGAAACAGTCAGCCGCATGCGGGGCAAAACGAAGGACAGTGCACGCTCACAGGCCAGGAAATGCCGCACAACCCCGGCTGTTTTTGTTCACCCGTTCTGTTTCTATATACATAGTGTAAACACACATTTACTTACAGAAAAAGACAAACTTGTTCAGGACTCCTCGTCAAGGGCCCATCTCATCTGCTCCTAATATAGACACTTGACAGGGGCCCTGCAGCCGTGAACATCAGTGTTTGATTTGATGAATGAAGCCTATTGCATCCAGGCACCAAGGGAAGCCTGAGTCAAGGGCCATGTATACCTACAATATATACCATATATTCCCTGCAATACGTATCTAACACGGTCATAAAAAAACAAAAAAAAAAATTTTTTAGCTTGTCAGTGGAAATACCTTCAAAAGTTGATTAAGTTTGAGGTCGGTAAGATTTTTTAAATGTTTCTGAAACAAGTCTCTTATGTTTTGTTTGCCAAGGATGCTCTTATTAATCAAAAATATCTGGTAAAAATAGTTTATATTTTAATAGACGTAAATGTCTTTTAACATATTTTAACATTTTTGCTAAATTGTAATGTGATGGCACAGCTTTTTACGCAGCCTTACCTCCCAGTCTCAGTGTGCCACAATCTTCAGAAAATCATTCTTCTAATACGAAGGATTATTTTTTGATTTAGTGCCAAAAAACATTCTTATTAACATCATTTGTGCTTCTAATATTTTAAGAAACTAGGAACATTATGGAACTGAAATTTTTGTTTTTCGAATGTTGCTAAATATAAAATTCAAAAACCACTTTGAAATAGCTTTTTTTATATAGAAGTAAATACTTACTGTCCAATTTTGGTCACTTACTGTGTCTTTGCTAAGTGAAGTGTATTTTTTCCTTCCAAAAATAGTCTTACTGACTCCAAGTATTACTATATATTCATAGATGATGGGGGCCGGAAAGCTCAGTGTCATACGTGCTGAATGCATCGCGAATAAAACATAATAATAGAGCGTGGATTTGAAGGGGGGGGGGGGTGCGGGGGGGGGGGGGTGGGGTCATCTGAGTCTCCGCAATGGAGGCACGTATGTAGCCTCTCCATGGCCTTATGCACACATTTGGAACTCGTTAAACTCCTGACCTGAGAACAGTGCTACAGCTGAAGACAGACCACCACAACCGAATCTATCCTCATAGATGAGACTGTTTCCTGACCTCACTGAAAAGTCAGAGCTCATGTGCAAGTGAGCGGGAATACCTCACATGGCTGATTGGATCCACAGACCCCTCCGGACCCCACTCTTAATTATTGCTAGAATGCCACAACATTTCGTACAGATGTTTTACCAGAAAAAAAGGTAAAACACTATGAAAAGAGGGTTAAAAATAGGGAAAAGATGTTATATGTATATATATATATATACAGTGCTGTGAACAGGTTTTTGCCCCCTTCCTGTTTTTTAAATTTAAAAGATTCAGATCATCAAACAAATTTATATTACACAAGATACTGCAAGTAAATACAAAATGCAGTTTTATAACTATGATTTCATTTATTAAGGAAAAAGCTGTCCAAACCTACCTGACCCTACGTGAAAAATTATTGCCCCCTTCTGTTAAATCATGAAAAAAACTGTGATTAACCACATTATTTTACAAAGCTGAGTTAAACTTCACTAGCCACACCCAGGCCTGATTAACGCCAGACCTGTTGAATCAAGAAATCACTTAAAATAGAACATGTCTGACAATGTGAAGCATGCTTAAATAGCAACACATCATGCCTTGATCTAAAGAAATTCAAGAACAGATTAGAATCAAAATAGTTGACATGTATCATTCTGGAAAGGGTTATAAAGCCATTTCTTAGGCTTTGGGACTCCAGCGAACCACATTGAGAGCCATTATTCACAAATGAGAAATTGAGAAAACTTGGAACCTTCCAGGAGTTGCCGGCCAACCTAAATTACTGCAAGAGCACAACGACGACTCATCCAAGAGTTCATAAAAGAACCCAGAACAACATCTAAAGTACTGCAGGCCTCACTTGCCTCAATTATGGTCAGTGTTCATGATTCAGCAATAAGAAAGAGACTGGTCAAAAATGGCATCCATGGGAGAGTTCTAAGGCAAAAGCCATTGCTGACCAAAATTAACACAAAGGCTCGTCTCTCATTTGCCAAAATACATCTTGATTATCCCCAAGAGTTTTGGGCAAATAATCTGTGGACTGATGAGACAAAAGTTTAACATTTAGGAAGGTGTGTGTCCCGTTACATCTAGCGTAAAACCAACACAGCATTTCATAAAAAGAAAATCATACCAACCGTCAAACATGGTGGTGGTAGTGTGATGTTCTGGGGCTGCTTTGCAGCTTCAGGAACTGGACCACTTGCCATAATTGACGGAACCATGAATTCTGCAATCTGTCAGAAAATCCTGAAGGAGAATGTCTGGCTGTCAGTTTGTGACCTCAAGCTCAAGCCCACTTGGGTTATGCAGCAGGACTATGATCCCAAACACACCAGCAAGTCCTCTGAATGGCTCAAGAAAAACTAATTTAAGGTTTTGGAGTGGCCAAATCAAGTCCGGACTTAAATCCGATTGAGAGGCTTAAACAGTCATTTCTGCTCAGACAAACCCTCCAAGGGGCTGAATTTAACAATTCTGCAAAGAAAGTGGGCCAAAATTTCTCCCACACGATTTAAGACTCATTGCCAGTTCCTTGCACAACCATTTATTAGATTTAGGGGGCAATTATTTTTTCATGTAGGGCCATGTAGGTTTGGACAGCTTTTTTCTCTTAATAAAATAAATAATTATTTAAAAACGGCATTTTGTATTTACTTGTATTATCTTTGTGTAATATTAAAATTGGTTGATGATCTGAATCTTTTATGTGTGACAAATATGCAAAAACCTTTTCACAGCACTGTGGTATATATACTTATATATATATATATTATAAACATAAGAGAAATCATATGCACAGAGAAAGTTACATCTCTAAAACTTCCCAGGTGACAATATATATTATTTTAGCTGAACATTGAAAAGGCAAAAAAAAAACCTGCCCTCAGGAACAGCCAACCATTTTTCATGATAAGGATTTTTCATTGTTTTTGCAACAAGACAGCTTGAGTGAAAAAAAAAAAAATCCAGCAACCAACCGGCTTAGTTGTTTCACGGTGATATAATGCCCATTCACTCTTTGTTGTGTGGGTGTCAGTTGGCGGCTGTTGAGGGGGGGCATGAGTAGTGTTGCCCCTTTGTTTGTTTTCAATGGCTCATAAACAGTCTGCATAAACCGATAGAAAAAGGCCCGCTTCCCTTTTGCTCTCTGTGTGGCTGATTCCTCGTTCACACTCCTCAGGCCCTACGACTATGGGATTGTTTTGAGCTGTCCAGCGAGGAAGGAAGCCAGTGTGAGAAAGTGCCTGTTTTTTTGGAGTGGACAGGATTTGGCCTCATCGCGCGCGGTTCCTCTTTTCACCGGCTAAAACAATGCAGTGGCGTCACACCCCTCAACTGGTGCTCGGCGTTTCACATGGAAAAATGTTCCCAGAATTCCGCTCCCAGGCTCAGAGGTAAGGCTGGGAATGGAGGGAGGCAATAGAGAGCAGAGGAAATAGAGAGCAATAGAGGGACAGGAACGGAGAAAAAGTGAGAGACCTGATCAGAATTAACCTGTGTTCACATGTTGCGGTGAGTCTGCTTGTATCCATGGTAACGCTCCTCTCAGCCTGAGCCTGTGGGAAAGGTGCTTGACTTCCAGGAAGGTGGTATGCAGAGCAGCGATTAAACAAATCATCATCATCTTTGAGGATCTCCAGTGGCTCCTACACCTTGATAAATACAAAGTCCCTTCTTTCCTCATTGAAAAAACAACAAAATTAGTGTTTTCTTTCCATGTGCCGTTGGCACGCAAATTTAATTTCTAATCGGGGGAAATAAAGTGGGACCGGCCTTGGCTGAGCATGCCTGGAACTGCTTAATGAGAAGCAAATGAGGCTGAGATCGACCTTGAGCTGACATCTCCGCCAGAACTGCACACCATAGCCAAGTCTCTCTGTATTTGCACCAGCATGGCAAGGAACCGGGAAATAATGAAATCATACAGCCATCTGCCCAGGATCCGTCCTAATACTGCTGCAGATTAATAAACAACCAAACCAAATATTGGATTTGTGAAAAAAATTATCAAGATGAGAAGATGATTTGTCTGTCCTGAAAAATTTTATCAAATAGAAATGGACTTAACAGCGAAACAAACAACAGAAAATCCAAGTAGGATCGCCAATAATGTTTATGGAATAAAATAATACCACATCATACTAGCACATTTCTGGAGGATGACGAGCTGTCGTCACTCCCCCATTAACAAACACACAGACACTCACAAACATCTTGAATTTGAGTTGAGGTAGCAAACAGGATGTAGAATTAAATTTGAATATATTTATGTTAATGAATATATTATGAATATATATAAGTAGAATTAAAATGACATTCAAAGAAATTCATATTCAAATAAACAAACAACCAAATAAATAAATAATTTAAAAGGTTTTTGAATATTGCCATGACAAAGCCTTTGATTTGAAAGTTTCGGGGGTAAAAAAAGTTTAAAATCTTACAATTTTAAGGTTTGTAGGTCTTATAGCTAGAGCGATAGAACGATAGACAGAAAGACAGTAAGATTAGACAGACAGACAGACAGACAGACAGATAGAAAGACAGATAGACAGATAGATAGCTAGATAGATAGATAGATAGATAGATATATTATAGATAGATAGATAGATAGATATTCGGATAGATAGATAGATAGATATTCAGAATTTTGCACAACCCTGCAATATCACAGTTGCTTTCTAACAATCACACAGCAACAGATGCTGGGAAAGACAGGAGCCGATGAGAGCAAATACATCAGCGCAGAAATGTGTGAAACACGGAGTGGGACCCGTGCCAGCTCACCCGTCGTTAACGCAGCCCCAAATACACCCCTTTGTATGTTCACATGGGCAGCCAAAAGCACCATGTGTTTTCCGTGTTTGTGAGGGCTCTCATGTGTGGGGGTTATGGAGGGAGTTATCATACTGCATTGCTAACATTTGCTGATAGTGGGGTATCTGCCCTCTGTGGGCCTGCAATTACTACTGTTCCTCCCGTGGCTATTTAGAGGCTATTTTAAGATTCACTGCAGCACCACACCGTGAGGCTAAAGAACCAAACAGACAGAGGTAACATGGTAGGCAGCAGGCGATGAGGGTGAGAAACACGGAAGATCGCAGCCAGCGCTCGGCACAATGAAGGAGAGACCTCATGTGAGGGCTCAAAATAATCATCACGCAGATGTTCCTGTACGCAACCTCCTGTGTTAGTAACAGGACCTAATGGTCAAAGCGTAAGGATGTGAAGCTTCTCAAAAACATAACATGCAGGAAGCGGCACTAGGAGATGGAGGAGGGGTAAAGGAGGTGGAATGAGGCAAAAGAGGAAGCTGACTCAGTGTTGCATGGAAACAAGGTCTTATTGCTCATTTGATTAAAAAATAAATAAATTAAGCAACTTCAAATCTGACATCTAACACTATTAGTCCTAAATGTATACATGACTGCCCTAAAAATGTCATTGTAAAACCAGGCACAGGTGCTGACAGAAGTTGCCTCCAGATATTAAATGAAGGCCGGGTTTATCTTCAACTTAATTTGGAAAATGGTAGATAATGAAGACATTTAGATAACAGAAGCTGAATAAATGATGGTGTTATGGCCACTATTGCGAAGACCATAAACCTGTGTTGGACAAGGTAAAGATCAAGTGAAGTTGCAGATTGAGGATACACAGCTGGCAGCTGCATATATGTGTGGGAGTGTGTGTGCTAGAGCATGTGAGTACCTTCCCATGAAATTATAAATAATTTCAGGGATTCTGACACGCATTCCACAAGCAAAAGTGACAAAAGCCCTTAAAAAAATGATTAAATGCCATGGCCTGTAAGTGTTTTATGGCTCCAGGGGCTCAAATGATGTAGTGATTGATTTGAATCATAACTGTTTATGATTAAACTATTTTTTCATAACTATTAAATTGGATAAATTGTGAGCCAACAAAAATAAACACAACAAATGACTTATATATAGCAATCTGCAATTTATCAAACAAAAAAAATATAAAAAAAAAAAAAAAATAAAACCAGTGCGACAAGGCTCGTAGCCTGCGCTCTGTGCTGTTGTTTTCAACTGTTGGGCCAAAAGTGTCATGTTTTGAAAAGGAAATAAAAAATTGCCTCTTTTCCTATAGCAAATAATAAAATACAAATAACTATATAATTGTGTATTGTTAGGAGAGGAAAAATAAATAGGCTTATCAACGTAGAAAGACTTATCAACTAATCAAATATAGAGGAGAACATTTCCCATATTTCATATTTTGTTGTTGACGTCAAGGGCCATGAATTCTCTACAGTATTTTAGCACAAATTCTGCCATTAGACAGATGCCAACATGGAAAGTTTGCTTGACATGCCTTCATCCTCAAACCGTGAACAAAACTACACAAAATAAATAAATAAATCCAGACTACTTTAACATTAAATACGGTTTCATTTGCAACATGGTTTGTGTCCCTTTATTGGCTTTCGAGAGCAAGAAACCAATGAGATGACTTTTAAAGAACCAAATAATTATTTGTATTTTTCTTCATAAAATAATATTTATCAATATTTGTAATTTTAACATTTTTAAACAGATTTTTGCTTACAATAAACTTTGGTACTGTGCTGGGTTGCAACTTAATGTATAGTCTGGTTTGTAAACAAAGGTATCATGTTCATTCAAGCCGAGGAGGCATGAGGCACGTGGCCCCTCAGATTTTTTTAGCCAAAAAGATTTTGAATGCAGCTTCCAATGTAGGTGCAAAATGAATAGAGCCCAAAACTGTCATCTTTCAGTGTTTTTCACACTGAAAAAAAAAACTGTGTATGAAGCCCTGGTGGTGAAGAAAAACCAATTGAGAACTACTCCTCTGATACATACGGTTCTGAAAACTTCTATATGTTTTAAAATCAGGAAAAGCATCAGACAGTGACCCCTATGAGTAGTTACCTTGAATACAGCCATAGACAATAAAGTGATGTCAAAGATGATCCCTGAGCCTGGAAGGCCACAGTAAACAGGATGTTTCTCACCAGCAAGCTGCTTCCCATATTTGAACGAAATCACAAGCGCGTAAACATTCTGAAAGCAAAGCTTTCGAATTTAAATATTTAAATAGCACTATTGTACACAGGCGATGATGAGAGTAATTGTCATCAGCGGTTCCATTGTTTTGATAAAATTCGAGTCCGGTTTAGATCATGCGCATACAGTATAATTTTTTGCTCGATCATTCATTGCTCAAACTCCCAAACTCACTGTAAACAGTCAAATCAGCTGTGTCCAAACACAATGAGTAAGACCTCGGTGATTTCTCAAGAAATTCAATATTTACAGTATTAGTTCTCAACCCGTTCTGTAGCCTTATATGTAATGCAAACCACATCAAAGCACGTTGCACTTAAACAGCCTCTGACCAAATCGCTTACTTTCCCTGCTTCCAAGTCAATGTGTACATACGTACCCATGTTCACATCACACAGCCGCACAGTCAGTGCAGACAAACACAATGACACACACAGCTGTCTGGAGGCTGCAGATAAGAGAGGCAAGCTGTGAGGAGATGGAAATGTGAAGGGAACAGTAGGGGGAAGGGGTTGAAGAGGGAGGACCTGAAGGATGAGGACGATCAGCTGTAAAAAGTCCAGACAGGTCCTCGCAGCATTGTGAACTTCTGTTAGGGGATGACTCTCACATGAAACTATTGTGGCTAATTAAACAGCCCCTTCATAAAAGCGCTAATGACTAAGATAGAATGACTCTTTCTTATTGTTTCCACTTCAGTGAGTTGTATATCCTGCCGCAGGCCTCGCAATCCGACTGTAATTTGTGCAATAGATAGATTATTGAGATATACCATGACCGGCAACAATAGTGCTGATAAACGAAATAATTCCCAGGCAATCCTTGAACGCCGGGACTGGCAAAAACATCGGAGGGTCAGTATAGACGGAACACCCCTTTCATTTCCCTAACGAGGCCACAATAGGGAAAGAGGCAAGGTCTTCTCAGCATTGTGTTCCCAGTGCGGTTCTCTGGGACATTGCAACCCTAATATGTACACACAGGATGTGGGACGAGTGACAAAAAAGGTAGAGTCTGAGAGAGCTGCAGGTCAAGTAATTTTGGGAATTCATTAAGAAGGAATCATGTTCTGGATGTTTAGCACCTGACTATGTAAATCAGGTAATGATGCAATTTCTGATTTTGCAGGTCAGTCACACTTTTAAGATGACTGCATTTAAGGTAACATTTTATTATTATAAGCCTGAAGCGAAACCTGGCATTGGTTGGCGACACGCTAACGGAAACATATATTGTATATTCCAGTGGGGCAAAGGTAGTTATTCGGCCACCAGGTGTGTGGGTGGGTGTGCAAGTTCTCCCACTTAAAAAGATTTGAGAGGCCTGTAATTTTCATCATAGTATACCTCAACTATGAGAGACAAAATGAGAAACAAAATCCAGAAAATCACTTTGTAGGATTTTTAAAGAATTAATTGTTAAATTCCTCTGTAAAATAAGTATTTTGTCACCTACAAACAAGCAAGATTTCTGGCTCTCACCGACCTGTAACTTCTTCTTTAAGAGGCTACTCTGTCCTCCACTCATTACCTGTATTAAAGGCATCTGTTTGAACTCGTTATCAGTATAAAAACACCTGTCCACAACCTCAAACAGTCACACTCCAAACTCCACCATGGTCAAGACCAAAGAGCTGTCAAAGGACATCAGAAACAGAATTGTAGACCTGCACCAGCCTGGGAAGACTGAATCTGCAATAGGTTAGCATCTTGGTGTGAAGAAATCAACTGTGGGAGCAATTATTAGAAATTGAAAGACATACAAGACCAC
>JADLZN010008079.1:0-42218 GCA_018155175.1 Sinocyclocheilus anophthalmus
TAAAAAGCTTGCTTTTTTTTTTTTTTTTACATCTAAAGTGTTCAGCAATGTAAATAAAAACTGCCATCTGGGCATCAACAAAGATGTTTATGGTACAATTGTCTCTGCTCTCTCTGCGGTTTCATCTGCAGTAAAAACTGATGGGTTTTCTGTCTAGTGTAGCCTTCATTACATTGCATGCAGAAATATTTGTGTACTGTGAAGGGGGATGGATTTGACAGGCAAGAGAGTGCTGTCTGCTTCAGCTCAGAACTTAAGTACCAGCTGTTGAAATCCCAGTGAAATTTAGCAAAGACACTTGTGGGAAAATTATAACGAGCAGGATAATCAAAGAACTGAACCACAGAACAAATCCCAGCAAACATGGTCTCCAAGGGATCATTCTCAGAGGAGAGGAAGTCAAATGACGTCCTCACTCCATTCCCTCTCAGTTCTTTTTTTCCCCTTATACAATATTTAAAGAAAAAATCATAACAATTTCCCCCCCTGCAATGTTGACAACAGCCTCCACTACACACACCCACACCGTAGGGCCACCACCAACGCAAACTCGGCCAGACCACAGAAGTTTTTGGCCCCTCCACAAAGCATCCCCCGTCAGAAAAAAAAAGAAACAAGGGCCTGTAAAGGAAACTTAAAGAAAGGAAGTTGACATTTTGAAAAAGGCATAAAAGGTAACACAAGCCCCAAAAAGATGGACACACACCCAACCGGCATTTATACAGAGATTGCCCCCCCAACTGGCAGGGTGCCATCCCCCCATCCCAGCCAAGAGGAAACCCCCCACACTCTTTTCCTATCTTGAAACCAAAGTTTATATTTTATTTGGGGCCCCCCCCCGCCAACCCAATTTCCTTGGCCCAACAATATCCATTATTGTATTTTGATTCTAACAAAATTTAATTGGGGGAAAAGATAAAAATGAAACATTAAAACAAGTGGTCCCCCACTTTTGGAAAAACACAGAAGAACAAAACCAACATTTTGGGCAAAAACTTGAACAAATATTACTTCTTGGGCCACATGTGGCAACCCCCTAGTGAAGCCCCCCCCCCCAATTTTATGGGGAGTTATACCCACCCTTTACTTTAAAAAAAAAAACCTAAAAGACGAGCCCCAAAAACCTCAACAAAATTTTTTTATCGATTTTTTTTTTTTAAACAATAGGGGGGTGGGGATTTCTTTTTATTTTCATCTTTATTTTTATTTTTTTGTTAGGCTTTTTATTTTTTGTTTTTTTTAAATTTTATTTTTTTTTAATATATTTTGCAAGGAAAAGAAAAAAAAAAAGTGTACCCCATTTTTTATATAATTACAAAGATTCCAGAAACATTGAAAAACCCCTTGAAACACCATTGGAACTTTTTTAACAAAATCCATTGTTTCAAAACCCAGCCAATTTTTTTTTTCTTTTCTTTTTTTTCCCCCCTGCCTCCACCATAAAACTTTTGTTTTTTTTTCCACGATTGGGCCCCCTTTACGTTGGAAAGACCAGCTCCCCAAAAAAAATAAAAAATCAAAAAAATAACATTAAATTGTAAAAATCCAATGCCTTTTTGCCCATATGTTGTTTTTTTTTGGGTTTGTGTAGTTTTGGTAAATCAAACCTAAAAATTCCTTAGAGAAAGAAAGCAATTGCCATAAACCTTTAGGGCTGACCCACTTTTGGGCAAGATTTCGTACCACAAACCCCCCTTTACTCCGGCCCCCCCCCCCTTGAAATAGTGCTTTTTGGAATTCCAACAAACAAATACACCCAACACTGCCTCTTGGCTGGTGATTAGGACCGTAAGACAGGACATGTCACCGCAAAAGTCCCTATCAACATGCCCTTAAATGGCTAATTGATCTGCTATCGGTGAGAAAATGTCCATACATTATGGAATCCAACTGGTGTGCACAGAGTCATAGGTGCTACCACTCCGAAGTCAAAAAAAAAGAAACCATGAGGTCTAATTTCCGAAAGGAACACACATACGGAAAAAGTATAAACCTTAAACGCACTGCAAGTCACTTAGGAATAACAGCGATCTGTCCCAAATAAAGCAGTGACACTTTACTGTGATCGTCAAGAGGCTTAAGTCACCAAACATGAAAAGGACATTTTGTTCGTGTTGCTGCCAGCGATCTAGTGTTCAGGGAATTGGTGGACATCCAGAGGAGCTCAAAAAACTTAGCAGCAGTGCAAACACAGGCTAGCAATGGAAAAAATGTGAGAAAGCATGAAATCCAAGAGGGAGGCATTCAGCTCCACTCTGCGGGATCACTGGTTTGACCGCCGGAGGCCCGGGTTTTATCCTGCACGCTACATTTTTATAAATGAGCGACACACATACCACACAACAAAAAAAAACACAGGAATCATTTTCAAGTAAGATGATTTTGTCTTCCATGTACTATGATTTTAATTATATATTATTTGTACCAGTAAAAGAGTTGCATTGTTGTAATGTAGTACTATGCTGGATAAAAAAACAAAAAAAAAAAATATAAATAAATAAAAAAGCGTGTTTCACAATTCAAATTTATGCAATGAATGTGCTACGTACATAATTATGTTCCGTTCTGCCTGCTCAACGCCAACAATGGTTGCTGTTCAATTATAATAACTTTTTTTTAAACCAATATGCTTTTGTGTATCAAAATGTTTTGAACAGTTTGTCTCTGTTCAGAGCAATAATTGAGCACACTTCAGAAGTGACAGCTCCTCGAATCAACATTGTCAGTTTTTCACAATCTACTATTCAAAATATTTAGTTGCATTACATGTGTTATGTTATTATATTGTAATAATAGCTGTACTGAGAGCTTAAATTTAGCTTGAAGAATGTCGGCAGAGAAAATGAAGCTTCATCTCATAAATGGTTGTACTAAAGCAAGGCTTAAGTTTAAATTGCAGAGACATGTAGTCCTACGTTGGACAAGCTGTCAGGACCATCTGGCTGAGAGAGAGTAGTCTGAGGGACACATGTAGTCTCGCTGTGATGTCATCTGTCTGTCTGTGATGCCAGTAGGATAGACTTGAGTTTACATGGCCAGAACAACATCTGCTACTCCACAATGAATGAGTAAGTGTAAAAAAAATCTATGTTGATTTAAATCTTTCAGACATTTGATGAGGAAACAGATTGTGCTAATGCTGTTCAAGTATTATTAATGTTTATATCAATATACAAAAACAGTTTAAAGATATATCAACGGATCAACTGATCTCATTTCAGGATGAAGGGTGGGTTATGAGGAGAGTTTAGCTATGGTGAGTTCTCCGTGGGGCAGTGATATGTTCTAAGTGGATTAAATTATAGTCACATTAAACTTTGTGTTCCATCCACTTCTATTCATAGAGATTTAAGTGTGGGAAAGCAAGAACATAGACATACAATCTTGAAGTTTCGTCATTTGCTGCTTATTTTGTGATTTCTGACCAGCAAATGCATGCAGTGAAAAGACTTGTGATCAATAGAAGGTCTAAATTTCACATATTGACCTCTTGACTTGATGGATACAGAGAATACAAACTTCAGTGCTCCATGGTTTGCAGTGTTGTGGGAAAGTGGGAAAATATATATATATTTTACGATTTGCTAGTATTTATTAAAAGCATAGCCCCAGAGTGTATCATCATATCCTGTTGTCTATCATTCTGCAATTTTGCATGCTTAAAATTTAGTGTAACTGCATCTAGGTAAAAGGACTATGGTTAATTATTTGGACAAAGGTGGGGCTCGTTGAATTAGATTGCTGCCATTTGTAGAGTATAGAGTATATTCTTTATATTCTGCATGTACCTACAAAGACCTGCAGGATGTCTGGCTGACATATAAAACATGGAAAGGCCAAGGGTAATGGCCATATGTAATAAAATCACAGGCAGGAAAAAATGTGGAAAAAAATGTGCCTCTAACCTCTACATTTTTGCATACAGACTTGTTTATGTGCTGTGCCTTGCACAATACTATGACCTTAAAACACCTTTACCATAGTGCATGATTTCTAAACCAATATATTTTAATATTTGGCAGTAAAAAAACCGTTCCAAATTGTCTTTTGGATATAGTAAACTTACCTCTGTGCTCACCTGGTAGCTCAACGACATCGTGGTAACAAGGCCAACTGCACTCTATGAAACCTATATGGAGTCCCCCCTACTCCTATGAACCACAAGTCATGATACAATAAGTCAATACTAAATTGGCACTGTTGCTTTCTAACAGTATGTTTAATGCCATTTTGCTTGTGTTACATCCTGGTTTTTGGTTTTCAGGGTTAGTGGTTTAGTACCTAAAAAACTAACTGTATTGTGCATTAGCTTTTTTTTTTTATTCGGTTCCCACTCACCAGGAATTTTTTTTTTCTGAAATTTTCCTTTTGCAATTAGTAAAAACAACATCCACATTATAAATACATTAAACATTCAGTTCATCACCTTGTTTTGTTTTTTGTGTGCGTTTGCATCGCTCACCTGGGCATTTTCTCCCTCGAAATGGGGGTTGTGAATGTGCAGAAGCAATCAAATATCCAAATGTTTTTTTTTTTTGCCAGCAATGTCCGAGCCCGTCTCATGAAATGTGCGTATAATAGTACAACCACATAAAAACGAACCTTGTGGTATTGGCTACGCAGTAAAATGGAAACCTTTGTGTGCATATTACCGCATGTGTTTTGGCATTTGCCATATAAATACACAGTTTTTCACGGGCATATGAGACGAAATTGGTTTTGGCAGTGCATATTATACGCAGTTTCGCATCATATGATACGCATCCTTACCCCACAACCATAAACCACCCATCGTTGTAGCATATACCCGCCAACTGTCCATTTCTGCGTGATTCCAATAACCCAAACCAAGTTTTTAATTTTTTTTTGTATTTGGCGACTAGAATTTTATGCACTTTCATGATATCAGGTTGGAATGTCGCCAACAGGGCCAATGTTTTTTTTATCCAGTTTTGAGCCTTTGTTGCCTAATAGATTTAGTATGGGTTTTTGATTTCTATTGCCATCACCCTTTGTTATAGTCTCAGTGTTCATTGCATCTAGGTGACCAAGGAAACTCTTTATCCTAGTGGAACTTTAATGATCCCGGCCTGTGCTGCTGCCTCCTGGGAAAGACCCCTCTAAAAGAGGGGACACTCACACCTTTCCTCCACTCAGGATGCTCTGATCTGGGGGCTTTTGTGTCCCATCTTGCCCCCTTTGCACTTTACGATGTCCAGAGTTCGGTGGGAAGACCAGCCAGTGGGGCTTGTCTCGCTTGAAATCTATTTCTGCAATTTTCTGTTCTCATCTGGTTGTTGCTTCAGGCCCCCTTTTTTTTCCCGGGTGCCCATTAAGCTAATCAATTCGTCCGTTGGCACGCTTTTTTTCATTACGCCTTGGTGCCCCCCTGCAAAGGCGTAATTTCCTGTTTTAAAATAATGCAGTGCATGTTGACTGCACCATAAAGAGCCCTCTCCTCACTCAGGGTCTCGGTCTGCCGCTTTTCCTTCAACGGCTTTGCCCGGGGATCCTATTTTAGCTAATCCCACTTTGAACACCCATGCCTTGGAGCTGTTTTTTTCCTATCTGACCCCCCAAGAATAGACAGGCTTTTTTTCTGATCCCATAAGCATGTGTTTTTAAAAGACAAAAAAAAAAAATTCCCCCTTAATGGAAAAATTGTTGTTTTGTTACCCCTTATAATATAAATACATTGTTTTTTTACGTAATAACATTTAAAATCCACAGAAGGGCAGTGGGGGCCCTAAAAGCCTAAACCTTGAAAAAAAACTCCATCTGCAGTTAACTTGCTAATTTTATGATCTAAGCCAGGTGATATTTGATAAAAATACCCTAGGACATTCCCCTAAATAGTTGTCCTAAAAAAAAAGGCAATGAAGATGGGCAGAAGCCATTTCCAATTGTCCAAACGGCGTTGCCCCTATGTAGGTTTCACGCGGGGTCTGGAGCCTAGGCCTGCCAGCATTTTTGCGGACATAGGCAGGGGAAAAAACCACACCTGGGACCCAGGTGGGACAAGCCAACCCGTGCTCCTGCAGAGCTAACCTTCTGCAACCTTATTCAACCCGTGCTACCAAACCCACACTTTGAAACGTCGTTGGTTTTTTTTTTTTCAGTTTTTAAATGCCCAGAATAATTTACTTGTCCCAGTCAGTTGTTTAAACCTACCTTTGCCTTGAAAAGCTTGAATATGCAATACCAGGCAACAAGGCAGTCTGAATCCCTGTTAATTCACGTTTTTCACATTCTGTCCCCCTCCCCTTAGATAATTTTCATATCTGATGGATTGTTTGAGGGCATATATTATATCAAGGTCCTGGGCAAACCTGGTTCAAAACTTCAAAAAAAAAAAAAAAGACATTAGGATGTCCACTGTCCTGCAAGTTTAGCTTCTCAACCATGACTCAAAGTGCAACCCTGCTGCCCTGATGATTTTCCATTATTTCAGTTGATTCCGTGAAATTGAGTCTAAAGAATCAAAATACCACCCCTTGAAAGCTGCAGCTGGTGTTCCCACTTTTGTTTGTCCTTCATTGTGTTGTCCTTTGCTGCAACATTCCCGTTTTCCAATTTTTGGATACCTACTACATTTTCTAACAGGAATTAGTATTACAGTAATTAAAGCCATTTTTTTGCTTGTTAGTTATGAATTATCTCCATTCATTTATTTTTGGGATATCAGAGCTTTCCGTAGTCGTATCGTGGGGGAAATTATCAATTCCAATTGTTTGACAACGTTGAATGTCGTCCACCCCAGAATAAACTCAATGCCTAGTTTTTGTATCCTGCTGGAGCCCCAACACAAGGAACGATTAGTTTTGATGCTTAGTCCCACCCTCCCCGGGGTGGACCAGATTGGTTCAAACTGTCTCATATTCACCAATAAACGATGGTTTTTGGTCCTTCGTTTTTGAACCCCACCATTAAGGATTTTTTTCCATTGTACATTTGAAACAATGTACGTGAGTAAAAAGTCTGTCCTGTGTCTGTTTGTCAGTTGAACAAAACCAAAACCAGAAACATACACATTTTGTCAGTAAGAAACTCTCTGAAAAAGCCAGAAAACACACAACCCTGAAAAGGGGTTACTTTGAACTAATCCAAACACGCACAAAAACAAGGATGAACAGCGGTATACATATCGTATAAATGCACATTGGAATTTGATTATGTCTGTCACATAACATCCGGTGCTATCGAATGTCCCGGTGATAAAATTTTGATTCTGGACGCAGATTAGCCAGGCCGATCGTTATCATTTACATTATGTAATCAGTAATCTTTATGTTTAAATAATTCTGTATATAGTTTCATAAAGATAATTTCCGCTATTTTTTTTCTGTTGCCTTCCTGGGGGTATATTCTTCTCACCACCTCTTTTGTTGTGGTATTTTTTGATCATTTTCCACTGTTGCTGTATTTTGGTTGCAAAATAATGTTATGCATTGTGTGTTTCACTAAAAGCTTGCACCGAGTGGGTTTTTTTGTGTTTGGTTTGTTGTCATTCTCAGTATTTCAAAAAATAATCTTTGTCTCTGAAAAAAAATTCACTTTTTTACTTGTGTTTTTTTTTGGTTTATGATATACCATCTTTATTTCAAATTTCATTTACTCCCTAAATGTTTTTTTTTGCCACATCTATAAATTGTACGGAGACCCTTTTTTTCAACTGAAAGCGCCTAATAACAAATATTGTAATATAAATGGGCTATATCTTGCTTTGGGGAATGTTATATGTATACCCCTTTTTTTTTTGGAAGCGTTAACAGACTCATATACAACTCTTTTTTCTAAAGAAAAAGTTCTCCAAAACTTCACAGTAGTTTTTCCTGTTTTGAGTAACACACGTAAAAACATCACAATTGTGCTGCCTTGATTGCCGTTTGACAAATTCATTTAATTCCTAGAGAAAAACAAAAAAGGAAAAACTTGGGACTTTAATTAAGCAACGGACTGAAACCTTCAAATTTTCTCCTGTTTTTTTTTTATAATGCTAAGTATGAACACTTGATGCCTGACCTGCTAGAATAGGTGCCCCCCCCCCCCCCTTTTAAAAAGATACAAAAGAAAGAAAACAAAGGGCCCCAAACAAAGGCCCTCCAAATGTATGGTTTCCAGGTGGGGTGCCCCCCCACAAAAAAATCCCCCCTATATTACTAGTTTCCCCCCCCCCTGGTTTTGGAGTTTTTTTTTTTGGACGGTTCATATTCAAGATTCCATATGATATAAATAAAATGTGCGCCACTTTAGACCTGTTCTTGATGGGTGTTTGTTTCGTTTTTGGTTAGCCCCCCCATGAGGAAAAGGCCCCCCCCCCCCCCCCCCCCATGTCCCTGTAAGACAATTCCAGAATTCGTGCTTATCGATGGCGAAGGTAACCCTAACTGAGTGTTCCCATGTTTATTTTTTGGGGGGCCAGAAAAGGGTAAGCCCCCTGTGTGAAAAAGTTGCCTCTTATTTGCGTACTTATTCATGTATTTTTCTGCCGTGGCCCTGCTTAGAATATTGGGCCCAACGCGCCGAAAAAAAGCTAAAAAACTCCTTAAACGAGGTCCTAAAAAGCCCTTTTTTTTGGGACACCAACCAAGTTTTTTTGTTGTGTTTTTTTTTTTTTTTGATCCCCTTTTGCCCTGTATTGGCCTTAAACGACTTCCCACTGGCCTGTCATGGGGGTACCTCCAACATGGGCCAGGTCCACCCCCCCCATGCACTGCGACGCAACACAAACCACCTTTCCATATTGGAAAAAGGAAACAATAAAGAACCCCAGATTGGGCGGTCGCCCCCTCCCCCCCCCCACGCCCCCGCCCGCCGCTTCCATATTTTCTCCCCCTCACCCTCACTATACCTCGTAAAAAAAATCATGAAAAAAAAAGAAAAAATAACACACAAGAAATGTAAAACTTGTGGGATATAAAAAAACCCTCAAAGGGAAAAAAATCCCCCATGAAGTGGGGAAGCCCCGATAAATAAAACCAGGGATAAAAAAACGAAAAAAACCCATGATGCAGAAACTCTTATTGTTTCAAAAATAACACTCGAAAATGGTCCTACCATGGGGCGCGCTCGAAGCCCCTTCCAGGAAACCCGCTATCTTCTCGATAAAGTTTCTGGGGGGACCTAATGTTTTCTCCCCGCCCTTGCCTGTGTTGAAAAATTTTTTTTTTTGTGGGTTCCGTATTTTTTTTGCCTGTCCTAACAGCTTCCAAAACATACCAAACTCCACCAATGTTGTGCCCGATTGTATGTAAGCAATGAACTGCTTATTTGCTAGTCTTGCCCAAAAAAAGTCTCCCGGATATGTAGCCCACTTTTGATGATTTGTTTGCCCTTTAGTTTACGTTTTTTTTGATAACTCTATACCACTGCCCTCCTTTCATAAGGTCTCCTCTTAATGGACCCTAAAAAGGATCTTCTTATTCAGTCCTCCACCTCCGAAAAATAGCCCTCAAAATCTCAAAGTGCCCCCCAACCACGCCCTTAGTTTTCGCGCCCCCAACGCCATAACACTCTACCCTCTTTGGGAAAATAATCCCAAAGCTATTAATAATCAAGCCAATAAATCACTCTCATCGGGCTAAAATTTTTTTACGTATGAAAAGCAGTGTAAATTGGCGGCCAACTGGTTTGAAGTTTTTTGGCGAAAACAGCTTCAAATAGAGGGCTGTATACAATACTTAAACTGCGTGGCCAAGGAAAACAAGATGGGAAAAGAACCGCCTTGGGGAACACACGCTCTCGCGTCAGAATAAGTTTTCTATTTTGTATTGAAAGGAATAGAAAACCCGCCTCGATTGAGAAACTGTTCAGTTTTTTATGGGTTTGGTTCTTCCCCCCCGCCGCCCCGTCGGCCGTCCCTCCCCATTTTTTTTAATCTGCTTTATTTATTTTTGCAGTTCCCGCGGCCACTTAGTTAAACCTCAAATGAAGTTAACATGTTTTTGATAAATAAAACCGATAAAATCATGGTTGTGGTCTGGGGGGGGGTTTTTATCCTAGAAAAACTTTTGCGTAGAAATCAAAAACCATACCATGAAATGGATGGTAACACGTGGCTCCTGAGAGGTGGCATAAAAAATAATCCCAGAGATGCTGGACCCTATACTTGTATCTTTGTTTAGTTTTTGGGTGAGATAAATCACTTCCGGCTGTCTCCGCCCCCCAGTTTTTCGCCCCTCTCCCGCATTTTTAAGTGCATAAGGGTGTTCCCCTCCCCCATGCTTTCGATCTTTTTCCTCCACCCAGCGTACTGGGTGTAGTGGGCCCAACAGGCAAAATCAGAATTAGAACTGCATGGCCTACAGTGATCTATGCCACACAACATCGATAAGCATCATTACCCAATATGTGTATAGTCATGTCTACAGCTAATTTTCAGTGATGCAGTGCAGAGTTTGGATTTGGACGGCAGGTTGTGTTTTACACAACCAAGGGCTTGCAAATCTAGGTGAAGGCACGCAGTGACTTGGCCATTAGCAGTGGGCTCTTAGGGACTTCTTGCAGTCAAGGGTCTGTGGCATGCGTGAGGAGGAGGAGATGAAGCTGTAAGACTACCTTCAAGCTCGCTCTCGGGGCCCTTTTTAAAACTTAATGTGTCTGATTCCTGCACTAGCACATTCATGTGACACTAAATTAGAATGAGAGCAACCTACAGCCTCTACTACTCTTGCGCATGTTTAGTTTAAAATATACTAGTCTGAGCCCTCACAGCGGTCTTTCTTTGGTGGTTGATCTGCATAACTCCATTTTAGAATGGTTCACTTTAGCTGTTTCATCCTCAGTAGTACGCGGTCCATGTGTGTGGACTCCGGGACACACGACTACAGTCCTGCACTAGTGTTCTTGTGTATGAACACAGACATCGCTTAATATTATCAGGGTGGATTTTTTCCTTTTTATATCAATATTTCCACTCTGGTTGCACGATATTTATGAAATATAGGGATTCCTGAGGCTCAGACGTGGAAGTACATTGTATTTGTAGTTTACAAGCCCTCTGATTATGGACTGAGAGACGGGTTAGTGGAGCTAGTACTCGGTGGAGGGGCGCCCCTAATAGTTAGGTCCCTCGGGAAGCATGGTCTTTGGGGGGAGGTGGGCGCACACCTGAAGGCCTCCGCAGAATTCAGCTCCCACGGTGAAAGACATTAAGTTAAGTTTCCGGTGACTGGGAGAAAGTAAGACGAAACTGGTCTTAGGTTTACCCTCACTAACATGTGGATTATGATTACTCAATAAAGCGGAGCCCAATTTATCATTGAATGCTATTCATTCTTGCGGCTCTCCTGATATGGACATCGATACTTGCGTATATGTTACAACTGTGATAAATGTTGTTGTGTGTTTAGTTGCTTATTAACTCTCGTTTACTGTGTCCTTTTAGTATGTCTGAAACCCTAAATAAGCATTACTAGGCGTTGAAATCATAACCCTTGAATAGTTCGTGATACATATGTACACGCAGGCGTGCCCGTCTCTCGCTCACGCATCCAGGAAAAGCGCGAAAGCAGATTTGGTAATCTTCAGGCATTGTGATAATATCACACGACACCACTAGAAGCGTCTCTAATCACACAAGAGGTGCTGAGTCATACCCTCTCAGGCGTAGGACCGTCGTACCCTAGAGTAGTCTCACACCGTGGTGTCAGATCGTGAATGGCGAACTCGCATCATACCGCATAGGAGTACAACAACAGCTTGGCCTACAACACCCGAATTCCACCTGCATTACTTTGGTCTATTCCTCCTTTGCTCTTTTTTTCACTATCTGTTCTTTCATTGGATAATGTTTCACATTGTTGCACAAGACATGACACGGCCTTCGTCTGCGGCATATATGAGTACAGCAAACAGGGATTCTGTATACTTTGTCTGTATGCCCAGCTTGTCAAAACATACTAAACATGCTGACAACAACGGAAGTGTTAAAACAGTTAAGAAAGCTATCTGTTCTCATTCCATTATTTCAATGTGACAGTTTGCTTGGCTGGTGCATTTCTTCCACTCTGGGTTGTTAATGGGTGGAACTAAATTCAGCTCCCGGGATAGTCAATGACAATGCTTTGAATGGCCCGCATGGCACCACACTTCACAATCTTCTGCAGTTAGGGACTAGCCTGAGCTGTAAGGGGAAAGGAAGCTAACATGAAAGCGAAACTTTAAGATTCATCTTAAGACATAAAAGAATAAAAAACTGCTATAATAAAACAAATATTTTTTATATATATTTTATACATTAAATGAATATTTAAATGTATGATGTATATGTCAGCTTGGCAAACAATTATAAATAAATAATAGAACTTAGTACCGTTTAAACTACTGAATGTCTTCTGTACTATGGCATGTGAATTCGCGATATTCGACATACACTTCTTCCTGTTTTTTTTTTCTGATGGAATTTCACTAGTGATTTTTGTCTTCATCTTAACACTCCTTTAAATTAATGTTCTTTCATTTTTAGAACAGGAATGTATAAAGAACCATCCCGTCTTTGCTTATCTATAATCAATTCCACTCCAGCTATTTCAAAACATCAACAGAGGCAGATATGACATTTCTTCACTTGCTATACATTTTGCAGACAGTTGTCAAATGGGTTTGATTCTGCTTTGCCACAACTTGAGACTGAAAACTGTGCAGAAATTGTCTTCAGGCAGTAATTGGGGATAAAGTGGTAAGATAGTATGATAGGCTTTTAAATGGCATGTTTTGTTGATTTGTAAGAGAAGTGCAGCGAGCACAAGCTCTGCAACAAACAAAGTCTCTACACATGTTTTTATGCTTTTAATTTAGAGTTCCATTAGTTTGAAATCAAAGGGAAAAGCATGTCATCTTTCACTGATGTATTGACATAGAGAAAACATCAAAAATGCATTAGACATGGGTAATTCTTTACATTAGTCATCAGCAGTGGTGGATTAAGACTCTTTGGTGCCCCTGGGCAACGACACCTAGAGTTACATATACAGTGCTTAACAAATTTATTAGTCCACCACCCAATAGGTTTGTGCCACAGCTGCCAAAAACTATAGGTGATTACAAATTACCATTGATATTGTTTCTGTATTGGTGATTGCCACCCTATTGGGGTAAGACTCTTTAGTCACAGAGGTGTTCTATGCCATAATAACTTTAGAATTATGCTTGTTAACGGGACTGAGAATAATTCTCTAAAATAATTGGGGTCACAAAAGTTTAATTGTAAATAGCACTCTTTTGGTAAACAACAAATCTAGAACCCTATTTGGGATTAGTCAGTAACACAGAGACCTACGCGTTTAAAAGTGCCATACAAAAATTATGCCGACAAGAGGCAAGCTTTTAAATCAACGGCCCAAAGGTAGCCACTACAAAATTAAAAATAACAATAGCTTATTTTATTTTTGGTTATTAGTCTTTTGGTTATTCTTATGTTTGAATAAGACTATTTAAGTTTGTGCGTTTTGTATTTGCCCAATGATAACACTATTTTGACGGGCGGTCTATTAAATTTGTTAAGCACTGTATATAGCTACATATAGTTTTGTGAGGATTTGAACTGAAAATAAAACTTACAAACTCACTCGTTTACACTTTGCCCTTTTCTTGATTGCCAATGGCTGCAAAGTACAACACGAAAGCGCAAGGCTGACGCTCCATAGCAGATTCACACATCCATGAATGAGGCATTTCAGTTGAAGAGACGGGAGTTTCGCGACAGCATGCTCCTAGAATCTGTTTGAGTAATATATGGCCGTCGAAACGAAAGCGCACGGGTTCACGCAGTAGGATAGCCTATGTGTGAATCTGGCGATAGATCGCCCATCCTCTGTTTCACGCATGAGAAAAACTTTCAGAGAACTTAGTACGTTCTGATGAAAGAGTAGGCCACGGCTGGATAGACGTTTGAGAATACATCGCTTGTTTTACCGCAGAACATTTATTTGCGTGGTGCCCCCCTGGACGTGGTGCCCCTGGGCACTTGCCCAATTGCCCATATGGTTAATCCGCCTATGGTCATCTGGGGCACTTCTGACTATTTGAAATAAAATAAAATTGTAACTATATTGCAGTGTTTATCATTAGTCACAAAATCATTAAATAAACATTATATTCATCCTGTCTATATCTAGTATATTATAGATTGAGCGTATTAATATAGATATACGTACTGGACGTAAAAAGCCGATCAGCAAATGTCACGAGGCCGTCACCTTCAACACAGGTATGCTACTGGCTGTCACATAATTAGAGAGTACAATAGTTCCATCCGCATGCTCAACAAGCAGCTCTTGTTTTCTCACTGATTCTATGCCTATTTGTTGTATTAGCCTTACCTTATATTGCTACGTCTGGGTATTTAGCTCCAGTGCGGGGTTTATTCGCTAATATGTGTCTGCCGCACCTTCGTTATTCGGCTCTCAGATGTCGTCGTCCCTGCTTTTCTGACAAGTAAAAGCTTTCTTCTTGGTCTTACAGATCTTTTCTTCAGTAGTTACATTTAAATTTCACAATGATTGTGAAAGGAAGGCCATATATATGTTTATCTTTATGCTGCTTAAAAAAAACAAAAAGCAGTGGTTTCAAACCATTCTTGAAGCTTCCTTAGCATGGCCATTTTGGATGTTTTTCATAAACAAGGGAGGCATCAAAAGTATGCAGGAAGAATGGTTTGAAAACCCAACCAAAAAAAGTCTGCTGATGCCTCCTTGACTACTTCACTCAGAGAAGCAGTCAGTCACAGCTGTCAATCACACCCTGTTTTTGTATGGCATCAAATTCAAAATCAAAAACAAAAAACTATTTTAGTAGAAAAACAAACACTTAAACATACATAACAAGTGATAAGAGCAACCTAAATTTACAGAAACTATCACAGGGGAAAACAAAACATATTTGAGATGTAGGCCAATTCAATTTTTTGTTTGATTCACATACATGGAGAGGGTAGATTTTATGCAGCCAGCTACCAGGGGGTGATTAAATTCGCTTTGCTTCATTTTTTTCAGGATGTCTGAAGCTGGCCTCACATTACAGTAGTTTTAAAATCCTAATAGTTTATTAAATCTGCTTGCAGCACACACATAAGGAGAATATTCACAGATTTTCTTCCCTCAAATCTTAAACATGCACCACTATAAGATTCAAAAATCTTCGCGATCACACACAATATTAAAATGATCATCCAGAGAGTGCCGGCACTTGAAGCTTCACAAACAACGATCGCTCATGACATTATCAATCTATTGTTTTACATATGTAAAGCCTATCTATCTTTCTGTGTCAATCCACACGATGCATTTCAAATACTTGAGTGCTAGTTTTACGCCAAGTTCATCCTTGTCTTTACAGTGCTGTAGTAAACACAGTTTTTCGACCTTATAAACGACAGTTCTTGTTATTGCATAATGTCCACAAGCAGTTTCCTCCATCTCCACAATCCAACGGACCCATACAGCAGCTTGTTTTGCGGTCGCGCATTGGCTATTGTGAAACTACTGAAGTAATCAGAGCCTGTACATCGTGCGATTTAAAATCCTAAATATCAAAGCACACAATATTATGTTGCTTCTTTCACATTTTGTGAAATTTCAAAGTGAAATCAACATCGCCTAATAAGTTGAACATGAATCTGGCAACGTTTTATTACTTAGGTTGTTGTCATCTTTTCGCAGCTTTTGTCTAGTAATACTGCAGTCATTTGTGTGAAAATGAACAAACCTTTTGTGCTTTACTGTCACTAGTGTTCATTCTCACCAGCTGAACACTGCAATGAATTATAATCTTACTCTCAACCCCACCTGCAAATAAACATTTTACAAATATATATATATATTTTTAAATAAAATAAATTAATAAATACATTTTAATTAAAATAGAGTGTGATGTTAGCATGTCGCTAATCTAACAAATACAGCACAAACATATGCTGGTTAAAGAAGGCAATTTTCTAACTATAAGATAATTTATGTATACATAATATGTCCCACACAATTTGCCTATCTGGTTTGTCTGCCAGATAGATAGCATGGTAGGGGACATGATTTTCTCACTGTCATGTTCACAATTAGCTTTAATTATTACTATTAAGAAACAAACAAAAACAAACCTGGAAGAACTAGAATAACATAAGCAACCATTATAGAAGGTAAGCAAACATGAACAATGTAATGTGAGCTACAGACGAAATTCTGCAGACCACTTTTCCTTGAGGACATCTTCAGCAGCTGAGATATTTTTCAAGATGAACATTGCAGCGTATAGTGGCCAACTGGCTGCGTGACTGGATTATTTCCAGATTGTAATCCTTTTAGTTTTCCATGCTGAGCTAACTGCATAATGGACGTACTGGCACCCTGTTGTCTGACTGCACATTCTTTTTAAACCTACCTTCCAGATCTTTTTACCTATCTATTTAAAAATGAACAGACTAAAACTTAAGACTTGAACACCACCGGAACAACCTAAAGTATTGTTACCAGAGAAGAACTGTCTTTAAAGATTGCAGTTATATTTAGGACAATGTTGCTTTGGAGGCCATATCGGTTTGAATGGTATTGAGCAATATATAACGAAAATGGAATAATGGACAAAAGCAAAGATTAATTTGTCAATAATGATTTTGTCTTTGTATGCAGCCAACATATTACAAAAGAATCAGCTGATTTTGATAATTAAAGTCACAGAGTAAAAATGTTTGATGTAACACAATGCACCAACCTAACAATAAGCGTTCAATGAAATAAATGTACTTTATTATAAATAATATAATAATATTCAAATTGCTATCCTATTTTCAGTGGTAGAATTATGAATTCCTCAATAACAAGTACGAACAATTAAACAAATTAAATCTACCAAATGAAACCACACTCTCAAATTATTATTCAGTAGTAGAATCAATTGCTCAAAGAGAAATACTTACACAACTAATGGGAATATAAACCAAAAACAGACAGTTTGCCAACGATACATGCTGAAATTTATATGCAGCTGCCCCCAAAAAAAAAAAAAACTACACTGCAAATATATTCAGTAGTGGATGATGAGCAGGCTCAAAAAGCAAACTTGATGAGTGCAGTGGAGGCAACGCCTTTGCCCAATCGATCCTGCATTTAAATCAATTTCTTCAAGTCCTCAACGGTCAACGCATGATGAATTCACCTATCCATCAGCCGTGGAGGTGCACTCGTGTGCCAGACTGCATGTGGTAATGCGCCAGCTCGAGTGCAATCATCCACACAGCACACATGTTGATGAGATGAACTGCAGAATCAACAGGTACTGTTGAGAGCTCAGACTACATGAGCTCTCTCATCATTATTTTTTATTAATGTTATGGCGTTTTCTTATGCTAATATATATAAATATTAATATATATATATACTAATAGATATATATATATATTATATATATATATATACATGTATTATAATATATATATGACCTAACCTGGCTTTGTGTGCTGCGGATAAACGCTTAAATTATTGGAGTACTGAAAATGTTGTCATTGAGTGATCATGACTGTCTTTGTTTTGTTATACGCCGACCTGAGACATCATACACTATTAAAATTTATTAACAGACCTGAGAGGGAGCTAGTGATGTGCAAGGGAAGACGCTGTATGCTTTTGCTAATTGCAACGGATATCTCGTCTCCCTATTGCTCATTGAAGACAGTGACTCGCCTCTCCTTGCTTCCTTTGGGTGGTCACGCATGATACGATATATCGGACCAGTGATCAAGAATCGGCCGATATAGCCTTTTAAATGTAAATATCAAGCATCGCCTTATATTAAAATGATGCTGATATGTTCGTAGGCTCTGGTGAAGAGGAAAACATGATAACTCACATGTTCTCATGGTGTGCGGCCCACTTTACAGTACGTGCCCTAATACCCGGGGGGGTGTACATTTCAGTCAAATAGAGTGTACATAATATTAACCAACAGTGTATAGTAGCAGCATGGTACATTAGTATCTAGAGGCTGTAATCTCTGTACCTACACAACATGTAACAACCCACTGAACTTGTTTTGTTGTAATTACCAATGTTTCACCGGACATTGGTAACACAACTTTCTTTTCATCATTACAAAACTAATAACTCGTGTTAACAAATTAATGTGTAACACAATAGTATATAGAGTAACTGGAATCCATTTTATTCCAGAGGGTTGGAGAGGGTACGGTTCAGGATCTGTAAAGTGTGGGAGTTGGCTCTCGATTGGTGTCCCACTGTATACGCAGTACTTATATGCAACAGTCTCAGGAACTGTCTACTTAATATAAAGTGAAAAATTCTGGACATCAACCACAATTTATATGTAAAGCCTAGCTTACTGGCCGCTGCTGTGTAACATCAGAGTAATAACATGGTAATTTCTAATGTAAAGTGAACTCCTTTCGGTACCAAAAGTGCTGTTAGTCATGTTACACATTTGTACTTTCATTACCAAAAAGTGTTGTTGTTACCAATGTCCTGTTACACATTTGTACTTACAAATACCATCCTGAGGGTTGTTATATGTGTGTAGTTACACAAACATTACAGCAGTAGATACTATGTACCAATGTGCACTTACACTGTGGTCACATACTATGTACACATCTAGTTACTAAGTAAGTACACAGTTATTAGGACCACTTAATATAAAGTGGGACCCACGGGGTTTGCTAGCGATTTAGATGCCGTGAACCGTGCTATTAGATCACTCACATTGTGGGCTCATTTTGATAGCTAAAAGTTTTGATTTTTTTTAATACAATGCAGGGGCAATTGATCCATAAACAACATTAATATGTTTTTGAGTTACAGGTCAGAAACGCGTGACCACGAACACAAAAAAAAAACAAACAAAAAAAATCACAAACATGACACTTAAAATAATTTTATATAAACTCATTTATTCATTAATGTGTAATATGTTAAACAAATGATGAGCTCTAAAATATTTTCAGAATTTTTACAACTCTTTTGCTTTAGACCATTTACAAAAATTTTAAATCATAAAATTTAATGTAGTAACCAAAGTAAATAATGCATAAGTATGCATAATTCTAAGAAACTAACGCTAAATCAAACCCTAACCCTATAGTAAGTAGCATATTAAGTGTTTTAGTTTGAGTATCATAATTGATACAACATGCTTTTATTGTTCATATTGTATAATATAGGAGAATATAGAGCTTGTACACAAGGAGGGGAAAAATCACTCTAAAGGCCCAAACAGAGCAAATATATAGTCAAAAAGTAAGATGAAATTCTGATAGCTTGTAATGTAAATAAATGAGACCTTTATAGGAGCATCACAGAATACTTACATAAAATGCATATAAATGCCACTCTATTTCTCCTAATAGTATGTCAAAATATGTAATGCAATGCAATACAGTGATATTACAAACACCAATAAAAATTCCTCAAGAACCTGACTCACACATAGAATTTTGTGCATTAAATATGACACAGTAGGCTTTACAGGATTAATATTACTCAATATTTAGTACAGTGTAAGTACATCGTAACAAACATATCTTAAAATAATGGGTTACACTTTATTCGCCTTTACAAGTAATTAGACAATAAGTAATCTGTAATATATTAATTAGAACACATACTACTTGCTTTAGTTTGTTCGGTTAGTTAGTTGTATTCTTCATATTACTATTATAATGAGTAATTTGCCAACATTGGCTCATTGGAAATACATGCTTCTACCTACATTTCTGTGAAACTCAAAAAAACTTACCTATACTCACGAATCATTGGCAGTTTCATTTGAAATAAACACTAGAGCTAGTTAAACCTCGTAGCATTAACTTTTAATTCCTTTTCACACAAAAAATGATTTGCAGGTCCACAGTTTCGATAAATAAGCTAAATAAATAAGCCTAATTTTCGCATAACTACTTGAAGAATATAATGCTATAAATAAATAAAAAAATTAACATGCTGCGAGATTTGAAAACTGATACATTTGAACATGTCGTCACATATACAGCTTCATATCCTAATGAGTTTTTGCTATAATTCATTAGTTACGGCGTAGCATCACGCAATACTCTGGACGAGGCCCCCGATGAAACTCCTGTTGCAACAAACAGCTCAACTCCTTAGGAAGTTAAAAATAGCACTCTTGCTATCCAGCAAATGTGTTTTTTATATTCAGCGTCTTTGCGATTTGTGTAGGCACTTTATCGTGGTAGTTAGGGTTTGGGTTTTGGTTAGGGGACCTGATTTCCAACTGTGATAGATGCATTACTTTTAGAGAACTACTATTGTACACTTATGAACCATGCAATACTTACCTGAAGCAACGTAATACAAACACATCAATACGTGCCTATATCAACGTAACAAATTTGTGCCAGGGTCACATATTGAACCCGCATTTTAGCACCACTTACTGGATGTTTCACTTTGAAACTGCCGCGAAACATGCAGTAATGTACGTAATAACGATGTTGCAGAAATGTATTTAGAGGCACCTGTATTTCGTATGAGCTCTGTATTTGTATCTAATTGTACATAAATAACAATGTTCATGTTTTATCACTTTATATGTAGGTGCGCATCATGTGTCACGCATGTCTATCAGGTGGTTTGAACTAATAAAATGAAAACACCACCGCCACCTGCAACTAATTATTAGAACAACAGTAAAGATCAAATAGTCAAAAAAAAACAAAAGTACTAGCATCAACAAATATAAATTTTTGCTTTCATAATACTATTATAACCTACAGAGATCATTTCATATTCATTATCATTTAATTTGAGCTAAAATTTCAGCCTTTGTTTGATCTCAATGTTCTTGCAGGTTTTATTGTATATGACATTTGAACATATTCATGGCGTTGGGATTTCCATCCTGGTCGGCTATTTCTGTCACCTCTGTTTCATCCACTACAACGTTAGAGGCATGAAGATTACTAACTTTCCTAGTTGAAGACATCATATACATCACTTGATTTTTATACTTCTGCTAACCTTGAAAAAAAGGCTCAGTAAGCCGCAGAACACAGTAAAATGTCATTGGCATGTTTCATAGTGAAGCACGCCATGTGGTGTCAACATCGCTTTATAGAGATGATTATTTCTGGTTTTTTAATCACAGTTGGGGTTTTCCAAGGTCAGACATCAGCGTCTAAGGCCAAGAGACACCCTAACATGACAGCAGAGCTAGAAAAGCCCAGTCTTTGCATGTTAGGTGATATGCGACAGATATGATGGGAGGGGCTGGATGCAACTGATCTTAGCCCAAGACATCAGCAACATGATTTTGGCAGCGCTGCCCTGTTCCACTGTGGAGTTATGAGATTTATTGACGAAATTGATTATAGCTTATTTCAACTATGATGATAATTGACAACTTAAAATGGGCCAGATTGGAGTTAATAATATCTTCAATAGACAGTAGTCGTTGTCTAGTAGATGCTACAGATATTTCATGTGTCTAGTCATAAAAATATAGAGAAGTCAGTGAAGCTGTTCTTATTACATCTCTGACATTATCTTGAGAGATCCCATCTCAATGACGTTCTTTGGCTCTAGGCGTGAACATGCTAAGTGAACAACAGACTCAACACAATAATCATGTCCTGAATATTTTTGCTTGTAAGTCCTAGCCATGTTCTACATTCTGCCATTGTATCTGTGTTACTGACTTTTCATTACTTAATTCCAACTGTTAATTGTCAACATACATTAACGAGAGGTAGTTTTCTTCGGGTGAGAAATATCATTGTCAGTCAGCAGAGCAAGCACATTCACAATCCAGTCAAAGCAACTGCTCTAAAGAGATAAATGTACCATAATGTATTCTTAAGCTTTTTGCAAGCTTTGCAGATGTTGTTTGCATAGAAGAGCACTGCACTGTAGCATGAAGAAGTTTAAACAATCAGCCGTCACCCTTTTTATTCCCTTGACAGTCCTCTTATAATCACCTGGAAAGACATCCACAGTTTGTGATATGCATATTGAATTGCTTAAGGTTTTATGTAACCTTAAAACTAGGGAAATAGGCAGAGTGGGGCCAGAAAATACTTAACGTTTCGCTTTCTTCTCCATTACATTTGCATTGATACATTATGAAATGATTCTGTATTCATCTCTGTGTGAAACCTTTAATAAAAGTTACTGGAGTCTTGTAGTGATATCTATAACGTCAGGGAAATCAAAACTACTGGGCAAACTTATAAACCAAAACAAGTTTTAAGAAAGTTGCATTAATGCATTAAGAAAGTTAAGTAATGACAGATTAAAAAAGAAAGCAAAGAAATTTTGTTTCTCATCAAAGTCCCTAGGAACAGAGCTATGATTTACTGGGTATAAAACACAGATAACTAGATAAAAGATATATCAAAGTTACAGGGGAGATTATACTGAACAAAATAGGACAAGCACACATTTTAAAATGTGCTGAGAGCATACAGAAACTTGTACATAGTTTTGTGGTGTTTGCTAGCATCACTATTAATATTAATTATACTTTGGGTTAGTGATTTGAGAATAATCCTAAATGTTAAAATTCTGTATGTAACCATTTGTGCTATATATGAATAATGTATCTGATGTGCATAATATATACTGATTATGAATAACTGTGCATTCACTAAAAGCATATAAATTAGTACCTTTTGAAAGGGTAGAGTCCCCAGTGACTGCTTCTATACTTTTTTTTTTTTGAAAGTTTATACTGTAGCTAGTTCACGAAAAAAAGTGTTATTTTACTTTTCCAAGGACTCAAACTTCAAGTGAACAGAAGTTAACCATCTTTGTCTTTCTACCTTCTGTGTGTAGACCAACAAAATGTATTTAATAAAATGTGTTCTGAATTTTTATTAATAAAGACATCATGTATGTATCTTTAAAACACGCTCTTTTAATATTACAAGAAGGGCATTTTCTATGCAGTTTGGCAGCAAAGCCATAAGAACTCCTAACAAAAAAGCAATGAGTATAAAGAAGTAAAACCTAAGGTCTTTAGGTCCTCCAAATGACGTACTGCAATACACCTAAGCTGGGGTGCATTTCCCAAAAGCAACTATTGTCGCAAGTTTTGTTGTAACCAATGGCAATGCACTCCAGAGCAGTCAGCATGGATACACTGCCTCTCACAATGGGCAATGTAATTTCAATATCAGTGTGAGTTAAAAGCCACCCAAAGGTTTAATTAAAATCTCTGAAAATAGTCATAATGTAACTAGCACTGGAAAAAAATATAATAATAAAAAAAAACAGTACTAGCATATTCACTTCCCTTCAAGGTGAATACATTAATTTCAATTAATTCATATGTGAGAAGATGAGAGAGTTGCAAGTGTTCCAGCAAACATCTAGGTGCTATGTTGTATTGGACCCAATGGATTCATCAAGAAAACACTTTGCTTCAAAATGCTAAGAGGATGTGCCTAAAGATGTATTTAATTTCCTGTGCAAGTACTTCTAATCCAGTTTCATTCTGACCTGCCTGCCCTGCTCACACAGACTGTACTCCACTTGCTCCAGCTCTCCATTTATTCAACAAGACAATGTCTGAACTGACATACTTGTATAGATCATTAATCACCATAAATTAATTAAAAATGTATCTATGCTTCTTTTAAAAAAAAATCTAAATTCTTTCTTAATGAAAGCTACATATCTATACGGAGTAATTAAATTAAAAGCATTCTTGAATATTAACTTTTAATTAAGTTGCTCAATGTGTCTAGCAGAGTGACTGACTGCTCCAAAACCCAGCCACAAAATGCTCTTTAAGAAGGGAGAGGATTTCTGTGAGCATATTTGATTATTTAAAATGACAGGATAAATCACTGAACCAGAATTTTGAACCAATTTACTGAAAATAACATAGAATAGATTTGCAAAAATGTGTTACACTTCCCAAACGGGAATTGAGAAAAGTTTCATATACAGTATGCCATATGGTCAAAAGTATGTGAACAACTCCTTCTAATTAATAGATTTGACTATTCCAGTAATTTTTGTGGGATAAATCCTAATGCTACATCATACAATGGCATTCTAAATAATTATGTGATTTCATTGTTGTTGTAATAGTTCTGGAGCTTATTTTCTGTTCCAGCAAGACAATATTCTTGTGCACAAAGCGAGGTTCATATAGAAATGGTTTTCAATGAAATACGCCATGGACGAAATTGACTGGCCTGCACCAAAGTCGAGATCCTGCATCTCACTGAACATCTTTGTGATATAATTTGGCTGTCTTCACGTGCTATCGGAAATGTCCTATTTCTCACTTATGAAGTCATGATTACGAGCTTGTCATATTCAAGTGCTTTGATGTCGGAAATAATAAAATGTAACATCCCATTGGTTGACTATCATAATGGAATTTCGGTCAAATACATGCTTATTTCAGTGCTTATAAAATATACAATATGCTTTGAATAATCTTTCATATCTAGCCTATAAATACACTACTTTAGTGGCAAGACAAAGGGATGTAGAGGTTGTGAGAACAGCATTGACAGCAGCATTGGTTGTCCCCTTCACCATGTTTAAAGATTATAACCCGCCCAACTCGGAAACTCTGGTATCAAAATTATTTCCGAATTTCCCAGTAGTAAATACGACTTGATTAGGAAACTTGTATTTACGATAATTTCGATAGCACGTGAAGGCAGCATAAGTGGAACAATGATTTGGCTTCCAAAACCTCCACACCCAGTGCCAGCGATGATATCTCTTCGCATCTGAATAGGAGTGAATTCATGCATCAACATTCTAACATCTAATGGAAACTTCCATTCTCACTTCGGTTACGCTTTATTTCGATAGTCGCCGACTAGACACTATTAACATAACTTTGTAACTATGCAGTGCATCTCAATGTCAACTAATTATGCATTAATTTGCATCACATGTCTACTTAACTCTCAGAGTAGACTGTAGGGTAGTTTTAGGGTAAAAGTAGAATAAGTTGACAAAGAGAAAGTGTTAGAAGATATGTAAGCAGACAGTCCTACAATACTCAGCTAACATCACTAGTTGACATGTAGTTGCAAAGTACTTACAGTTAGTAGAATGTCTAAAATGGACTATCAAAATAAAGTGTTACTCTCACCATCCCTTCTGTTATCACAGCACAGGGAGGGAGTGGTATTCATGGTTTTAAAATGAAATGTTCCTATATTGGTTATGTGCAATTAATAACACATTACAAGTGTAGCAACTTGTCTCAAACTGTCCAGTCCTGGGAACAACTCTTATAAAAAACAACAAATACAGTTGGAGAATGCAAAGTTCGAAATCCCTCAGATAAACTGAGGTCCCTCCTCCACCACCTCTCAAATACTCTTTCTGATGGAAGTCATGGGCATGTGAAAAAAAAGATAAAAGTTAAAATTATAACAAGTTTTAATTGCTGATTGGATGGAAGATACTGATATGTCGTGTCATACTGATATATTGTCTGCAGTGACAAATGCAACAAGGTGAGGTCTGAAGAGTTGTGTGTGTGGAGGGGGAGGCTGGAAAAGTGAGTCTGAATTTTACTGGAGAGGTACTGAAAATCTGTTAGACTTCTACCTGTGGGATTTTATGCACGGGAGCAGGACCAGATGTCAAAGTTGCGGGGAGGAGCGGGACACAATCTTGCAGGACAAAACCTATCCTGTGCAGACCTCTTGTTCAAATGACCAGGAAAACATGGCAGCTCCTTCATGCTCCAGTGGGATATATGAGGATATTTGCACCATGTATCTTATAAACCCTGTCTAGACAGAAGTTATATAACTTTCAGCCTGAACTCATCTGGTGTCTGACTAAAAGGGACAATCTGTGGATGCAATATATGCCACATAAATATGTTAGTCCCTTAAGAGTGATGTTAGGTTAACATCTGCAGATGCCTTATTCATTCGGAGCATCAAAAATTGCTGAAATGATGGACATTTCCTTCCATTCTGCGGTGGAGTATATCAGTCCTGCTGTGGTCCCTCTTTGAATAATGTAACCTTTCTTCTTAGTTTATTCTCTACCTCCCCTTTCTCATTTCCTTTTCATTTCAGATCTTATGCCCAAATGGAATGTACACACTGTGTCCTTTCCATACTTATGGAAACTTATAACTTACCCTTTCCTGAATGACAAAGGGAATACCAGGGTAAGGTATCTCACTTGCCATTCATTTGCTCTGCCTCACAATTGGAAGACAGCAGAGGATAGAGCGGATGATAAACGATATAGCTGGTATAGTGGTGGAAATTGGCCTTTTCCAAAGTCATGATCTGAAGTGATTTTGTGCTTTCTTGTCTAACGTTGATGACCAAGCTTTGGGATTGGGATTTATTCAAGGATGCCATCGTAGAAAATAGAACTTCATCGATTTCTATGTACATAAATGTATTGTCTACATAGGCATCAGACAGATGTCTTTTGCTATTGAACTACATCTTGAGAATGCATCCTTATGCCCTCTAAAATTCTACATACAGTGTTTAGTGTTACTGCCCTACACCAAACTCACAGTCTGATGAATTGGATAAGTAGTCTGATTCCAAACATGATGTACCATTGAAAGTTGACACTTCCTGCTCTAAATATGTTATATTTGTTGTTTCAAAAAGTCCTGCCTTTGCTTTCAGTTATGGCCAATAATAGTTTAGAATTTTGCTTAGGTGGACGAACATGCCCCTGGAGATCAAGGAAGAAGTCATGTTTATCAGCACAAGTCAGAGACACCATCTGCTGAATGACAGTTTGGGTGGAGTTGAGTCCAGATGATGCAAACACACACGGGGTCGTATAGAGCAAGAGGGATGCGAGATTAATATGCACACCACGTGGTCAGTGCACAATACAGAGGTCATTCAGAGCCCTGCATTCACACCACTGAAATATTTTGCAAGCTTAGTTTTCACTGCAGGTTACAAAACAAATGTCATTTTTGCATTTAATGAGTTTTTAATAATGATGTGTGAAACAAGACATCACAAGTTTGTAACTAGGTACCGTTATATAGAATTACATGTGCATATGAAGTTTGTAGCATCAACAAACTTAGTAGTAAGTAAACAACATATTGATGAGTAGAACATATAATGTGCTTTGTTCTCTGAGCTATGTCTGTGAAATTACAAACAGACGGATGGAAGTCTGCAAATATTTTCTGTGAATATGTTTTCTGTTGTGTTTGTGTTATTATTTTAATGTTTTGTTTTGTTCCATTCCAGGCTGTTATCATGGTATAACCGATTTCAAATTTACCAATGGATAAACATAACTTAAATGATGAAACAAAGATTGGACGCTTCGCTGTTAAGTCTGAAAGTATCAGTCTTTACAATGTCTGGAATACACTATATGACTTTTAAAATCTGAACAGATTTTATAAAAAACCATAAACATGGGCATCATAACTAGGGCGTCAACTCCTCTAAATTGCAAATTGGGACACAAATTTTGGCAGAATTTGTGTAGAATATTCCAACCTTATATAGGCTGCGCAGTGGAACATATGGAAGTCATATGGAAGATAAGCTCTGGGGAGGTTGTCTGTAACTATATAAGTATCATATACTTATATAGTTACAGACAACCTCCCCAGAGCTTATCTGTAATCAGAACATGATGATGGTCCTGTCAGATTAGGACAAAAGACATATCCAACACTGTTTCATTCATGTTCACGGGTCTTAGAATGAAGTTGAGACAACAACATGTGATATTTCCATTTTCACATTGCAGAAATTAATCCAGGTGCAGGAATAGGACATCTGTGAAGGTTGAGAAGCAAAGATAACTCTACAGAAAGGTTAGTTGAGAAACTCTGTATTCCAAGTGCGAGATAAACAGGTAAAGTGAGAAGAGTTGGTTAGTCACTTCTTGCCAGGAAGAACAAAAAACACTTGGTTTGTGTTGAGATCACGCTACTTACCTTGGACTGTTCCTTTTGTACTAATTTTTGATTTTTCTTAATTTGGTGCAGGTGTCCGCTTACCCACATAGTTGGCGAACTGCCATTGCTCGTGGTGATTTTGATCAGTGCACAGATGGTACATAAATTATAATCCTTAAAAAGATTATGAAATTTTCTTCCATTTTTCAACTGTATTTTTGGCCTTGGGACTTTTTATTAGTCGAAGACGATGGACAAGAGAAGACAGCCTATGAAGTTTTATAACATTCTGCTTATTTGTTGTATACCAGAGAGGTTGCTCTATCTAGACTTAATTCAGTTTTCAGTTATATTTCATTTAGCATAAACTTTGTCACAGATATTTCTCCTAAAAATTAAAATAGATACAAATGATACAATAGTTGACATACAGTAAGATAATCTGGATAGTGGCTTGATCATTTAGTCTGGGGAGTAGTTGTTGAGAAATGTTTATTTTAAAGTCCAACTCTCCTGTCCTACACTAGTATGTCACAATGTGGAAGTGAAATAATTACAAAACACTGTTTCTTAATTATTTTAAGCTGGATTTACCTTCTCAATGTGAATGTCAGCTCCACGTTGTCATCTATTCCCAGCATGCAGTATAGTTGCATTTAAGCATATATTATATTTCATATAATAATCACCCATGTATACTATGTCAATTGCCTTTGAAATGGGCATTTCTTGTTATGCAAGAACAAGAGTTTGCTGAACAAGAGTAGCATCAATGATCTCCTGTTCTTCTAGGATGGGAACAATCCATACATCTGGATTTTCGAGATTATCTTTGAGGTGACTCACAAGGTTATATCTATTATAAAGAACTGAAAAAAGCTCCAAAGCAGGGGCAGTTTGAAGCAATTCAACAATAGCTTTTGTAGCTTTGAAAAAGCTGTTTTGAAGGATGCAAAACTGCAAACTACAGCAGCCACAGGCCTTAACCAATCAAAACATTAGACATTTAAACATACAAGTCTTAAAAGCATGAAACAGAAGTTACAGTTTAAAGCTATTTTAAATCAATGATTCTAGAATGTATTATAGTTCATTGGGACATAATTTGTGATATATTAATAATTGTATATTCTAAAACACTGAATAACTAGCTAGTAACTACAATGGCAATGCATTTCCAGGATTATGACATTGCACCATTTTTCATGATTGCAGTGAAGTGGCCTGTATTTGTTGTGGTAGAGTGATAACCATTTTAACCATATCCTACCCACAGCGACAATAAAATGGGGACTGTTTGGTCCCTCTTAGTGAGACAAAAAACAATCACACACCTAATACCAGTCTAATGTCGCTGTTCCAATTAAATGAGTCAAAGAAACAAGAAACCAGGCCTTTCTTCACACTCATTAGTACTATATCTAGCTGTGGCAGAAAAGAAACCACAGCACTGTTTTCTCCCAAAAGCACTGCGATTGCATTAAAAGAGGCTCCCTGGAAGACACCTGACAGTCAGTAATGGAGAATCAAGGCCTGTGCCATTAATCACTGATGCTCAGTTTTGGAGGATGAGTCAGACATCTTGGTGAGGTGCATTTGTGCTGTATATGTGACACAGACAAAGTTAAGAAGTAAGCAGGGAAATGTGTGATGAACAATATCAGTTATATTGGTGGTTTTTACTGGTGCAGTATATCAACATACAAATTTAAATGAGTGGTACTTGTCTTTGAGAGAGAGAAAAAAAAATCCAGATTAAATATGTTTAAGGGGTTTCTTACAATTTTTAACCCTTTGCATGAATAGTGATGCTTGCCTCAGGAAGCACCACTAATGAACTGAAAAGTCAGTAGTCTGACCTTCAGTCATGTTCAGAGTGTTGACTGTGTATTTGTTCCCTATCTAAGGTCAAACCAATGGTGCAAAAGCAATTAATACTAAATATGCGCATAAGCTAATATTTTCTTCTGAAATTTTCTCTGGTGTAATGGCTTTCATGTTAGATGCTTTCTAGATGACAGCTAAACTAGAATAATGTTTGGATGAAATTGCATTCACATCACTGTGTCAAGGAATACAAAGGAAACAATCGCTTGCATTATCTTGGACGGTATAAAGATGTGTCTAGACTGTCAGAATTCACCTCAGCTCAAGATGATGAAGGTGAAAGTGAAAGATTTTAAAGTGAAGAAGTGTGCAGGATACTTGGCAGAAGTTGAAACAGACAGAAACTACACAGAGGTATCTGAGTCAATTTGTTTTGTGAAGAAATACAATAATTTCTATTATGTTTAGTAGAATCAAGTTTTTTTTTTCTTTTTCTAGCATTCAGTATACAGTATATGCATATTTTGGCAAATTTGACTGCTCAAATTCTGGAGGTGGGACTGGGAGAATGCTCCTTTTTTTGGGTAGCGTAACATTTTTATACACAGCCCCATCCATCAGGGGCTCAAATGTAATTGGACGAATAAATATAATCATAAATAAAATGTAAATTTTTAATATTTTGTCGAGAATCCTTTGCAGGCATAGACTGCCTTAAGTCTGGAACTCATGGACATCACCAAAGACTGGTTTCCTCCTTTGTGATGCTTTGCCAGGCCTTTACTGTGACTGACATCAGTTGTTGTGTGTTTGTGGGTCTTTCCACCTTTAGTTTTGTCTTCAGCAAGTGAAATGCATGCTCAATAGGGTTGAGATCAGGAGATTGACTTGGCATTGCAGAATATTACACTTTTGTACTATGAAGCACCATCCAATCAACTTTGCTCCATGTGTCTGAATCTGGGCAGAGAGTACACTTCAGAATTCTTCCGGCTGCTCTGTCCTCTGACGTCCTCTCTCATGTCATCACTAAACACCAGTAACCCAGAGCCACTGGAAGCCATGCACGCTCATGCAATCACACTGCTCCACCATGTTTCACAGATGACGTTGTATGCTTTGTATCATGAGCTGTTCCAAGCCTTCTCCATAATTTTTTCTTCCTGTCATTCTGGTACAGGTTTATCTTAATTTCAGCCAGCCAAAGACTGCTTTCCAGAAGTGGTATTGCTTTTTGTAGATGTTTTTAAATTTTTTTTGGGGGGGGGGGGGGGGGGCTAATGTCTATTCTGGCCTTGTCTGGCACCTTGTGGTGAACCACTCTGTATTTCTCTCATGCTTTTCTCTTGACTGTAAACATGATTACGCGCCCTCCTGGAGACGTGGCTGGATGTTGTGAAAGGTTTTTTCTTTACCATGGAGAGGATCCTCTGATCATCAACCACTGTTGTCCTCCATGGACATCCATGCCTTTTTATGTTGCTGAACTCACCAGTGCTTTTTTTTTTTTCTCATAATGTACCAAACTGTTGATTTGGCCACTACTAATGTTCCTGCTATCTCTCTAATGGATTTATTTTGTTTTTGAAGCCTAAAAATTGTATGTTTCATTTGTATGGAGAGATCCTTTGACCGCATGATCTGGGTTCATAGCAACAGCTTCCAAATGCAAATGGGACACTTAGAATCAACTCCAGACCTTTTACCTGCTTAATTGATGTAGAAATAATGAAGGAATAGCCCACATCTGTCCATGTAATGGCTTTTGAGTCAACTGTCCAATTATTTATGGTTCCTTAAAAAAGGGGGGAGGTACATATTATAGAGCTGTAATTCCTTAAACTATACTCCAATTTTGATGAGAATACCCTCATATTTAATTTCAGAGTGTGCACTTTAAGCCCATATTAATAATATAACTGCAAATTGAGCATGTTTTGGTCAGCAGCTAAAATAAAAAAAAATTGTGCCTGTGTCCAAATATAGGGGGGGATGGACCTGACCTGTATGTGTCAAAGAAGATTGACATCTCATGATGTCTTGCTGTTCTGTTTATGTCTTGCACAATGAGTCACAACAATTTTAAAACAGAATTTCAAGGCAATAGTAAGATGTTACATTCTGTATCTTTAGAATCTAATAGTGAATTGCAAAAGCACTGTCTGCACCACTTTAGTAATAGTCAAATTTCCTGTTCTTATCTAATCTAACGCAAATGTCCACATTGATACCGCTCCTTCCTTTGACAAGCATCTGACTTTCACAATAATCCAGGGTCATTAACAAACAGCCCTTCGTCTCACTGTTGTCTTCTACACACAGTGCTCCCTGGCCAATTAGGTCTGGAAAAAATAAGAAAAAGACTTCAAAGGTGAAACAGAACACTAAGGTACAATAAACACGCCAGATACTGGAGCTGCAGGTGTCTACACAATGTCACATGCGGGCTCATTGAACACTTAATTAGAGACAACAAATTACCTCCTGAATTATAAGAGCATACAGGAGCCCTTCTCTAATGCTTTTCCCTTGCACTCATCATATTTACGGCCATGTGTTGGGGATGTTACATTGTATTAAGATAGTCTACATATTTAAGTATGGAAAAAGTTGTCTCTCCTGGTAATAATTAGGAGGTCATTGCCATCTCAAAATTAATATTAAGGAGGTCCCTTCATGTGAATAGAAGGAGGAAGTAGACCAGGGGTGTCCAGTCCACTTACTGTGAAAGTGGTACAGAAAATCAACATGGAGAAAAAGAAAATCCAAGAAAATCTGAAGAACGTTGCTGTTTCAAAGGAAAATGTTGAGAACATGATCACAGATCGAACACGTTGGAGGAGGCTTGCCAACCAATGCACCCAACACAGAACCTGATGATAATTATCCAGCTAATCAAGGTCTTTACTAAAAACTTCCAGCAGCAGTGTTGGAGCTAAATTCTGCAGGACGGTGGCCCCAACAGGAGCTTGATTGGACAGACCCTCAAAGAACATCATGGTCTGGTGACTGTGACTTTCTCAAGTAAGATATTCCTGGATTAAATCTTTTGGTGGTCCACTGTCTACCCCTAAAGAGGTTGATTAGAATTTTGTTAAACTACTAACTCTAGCTTTAACCCTAATTTTAGCCCTAGACCTGATTGGCTGATAGAAAAGTTCTTCCAGGACAAGGAAGGTTGAATAAAAAAATATAGTGAAATCCTGGGAAACTAGAGGATCCATGAATTTGAGTGAATAGACTGTTGATGAGTAGGAGAAAGAGGTCATCTAAAATGAGACAATGAAGTGTTCCAACAGTTGTATAAGTGTAGCGGAGATCATGGATGGAGCAAGGTTGCAGTTGAAAACAAGATCAAGATGGATCACTGTCTGTTGAGTCACTGGGGACTTGGAGCATCAATCTGGACATGACATCACCCGGAGGGACAGGTGGAACACTGTTTTCCAAAAAAGAGTCCCCAGTTCATTCAAGAATGTGTCTGAAGGACTAGAGGAGATATCTGAAAAAGACAAGATCCGATTTGAAGTCGTGAGTGACAGTGACAGAATAGAACTTAAATATTTGTTCGAAAGATCTAGAAGTGAGAAACAAAATTTGACATGATTGCCAGATGGGCAAGCTTGTACCTCTTCCACAAAACACGGCCATGGGGACAAAGAGGAAAATGAAAGATGAACAATGTCGCAGTAGTGCTTTCCAATGTGATCCATTAAACAGTAAGATGAGAAGAGATGTGACATATTAAGATGTCTGTGGTTCAACTCCAACCATTGTAGTGACAAAACTGAATAACAATTCAGCATACAACCACAGAATCATTTACTTAGTTACTCTGTCATAATATCTTAGTCTCTCGGCCTTACAAAATTAGATGGTAAAGTCTGCTTAGGGTAGCCCCATTCAACATATGTAAAAAATCCCCCACCCCAAGTATTATATTTCAGGGTAAAACTTGTGCATCTATTGTCCTAGCAACGTGAATGATACAGTACCTCTGATCATACAGCTTGCTGAGGCCTCTCCTGTGCTATTATTCTTCTATGGGATCAGTGACTTATGCTTTTCAGTGAAGTGAAAAGAAAAACGCATATTTGCATCTAGAGACATTAATATCATAGGAACTTGAGGGTGGGTTCGTTTTTTTACTTGAACCAGTAAGCAACCACCTAGCCACATCTTAGCAACAACCATGTGATTATGTGGACATATAAAACGAAACAGTCTATTTCGGTATGGAAAGATTAAGCCATTTTAAGCATGCATAAAAGCTTGTCGATGTCAGTGCACTGAGCTGTGGCTCATCCTGCATAATTGAGTCATTTCGTATGCACTGATTTTTTGCATGTTAATATGCCCTTATACATATTTGTCTAAATATGCATGAGCTGTCAAACAATACTTAAGTGGATTCTGAAATATCTCCTAATTAAGAATTAAAGATGAGGAAAAGTGAGGGGTGTCAATGAGCAATTCATTCATTTACATTGTGAGCAATGCATTCATTTACGAGTAATCAGAGCATTTTAGTAGCAAAGAAAGCCCTGCTAGTGGAATTGCCATCAGCCTACTGAAATTGCTGAAACGTCACCCCATTCACAGTGATAAACTGTTGAGACGAATCAAATCATGAACTGTATTATACAAACTCAAACAAAACCTAAACAAACCTTCCATGCAGGGGAAACAACATAAAGCTACTATAACAAATTAGGAACAAGCTAATGACAAGCTCTTTCTGAACATTTCCATTTCATGCACAGCGCCATTTTATGCCATAATTATGCCAAAATCTTTGAAAATGATTTACACAATCTTTAACATTTCCTGCACTTTCAGGTTAAATGTCCACAAGAGGCATTTTTCTCTCTCCATTTCAGATGTAGGTTTATTAAGCCTTAAATGCATGGATGTTTCGCCAATCATTATTACATATTCAGGTCTTTAGCGACCTGGACCTATATATCCAGCACGGATGGACCTCTAACTACTGCAATAGTAAAACATTATCTTGATATTTTAACAACAATCACAAAAGAATAAAATAAAGCATATTTTGTTGCTTTTTGAAACTCAAGGGCTCAATGGGAGCACATGACTTTACCATCACTGTCATCATCACAGTGCACATCCCCAGTACATTCAGCACCTGGCTCATATCCCCGATCTCAACCATAATTTCTTTTTTCAATGACTTCAAAATAAATAAATATTTTGATCGCTGACAGCTTATTCACCACATCTAACATCAAATGAAAATGACACTTATATTTCATTGTATATAGTAATTGCTTTGCAGTAAAGCCATTCAAGCCATTTAAATATTTTTAACAAATAAAATTTTGTTGTATGTCATGTGGTAATTATGAGTGATAACATCACGTCATCATTGTCTATCAAACAATGCCACGTTAAGGAATAAAGGTGAACTGCACTTGAGTCATCAGATATTTAATTATTGTTGCGCAGGAAAAATATACTTACACATTTACATACCTCAGGTCTCTAGCAACCCTACACACTTTTTACAAACAATTCATCATAAAACAGATATTTAATTGTTTTGTTATATTGTTTATAATGAATAGATTGAGGAATACTAAGAAATTTGATGTCTAACTTTAAAAAATGAAGGAGGGAGAGAATAGTATTCATATTTCATATGAATACTAAGTAATTATATTTCATGGCAGTTTCAAAGTGAAATGTATTGTGACTGCCACTGAGTAGCATGTTAAATTTTCTCAGAAACAGTTAAATGCAAAAACGTTTTTAAGGCAACATTTTATTATGTTGGTCAATGCACATACCACTGAAGTTTAGAAATTAAATGTCTGGCAAGTGGTACAAAATGGTTAACTCTTTTGTGTTTAAAATCAACATACCCCCACCCTAAACCTAAACGATAGTGATAACAAAGCATCCATGATGTTTTAGCTTGCTTTCACACGCCTTTGAGCCTTTTACTGTGACATGTGCTGTGTTTAGCTACTAAGCAAATTTACTAAATAAAAAAAGTTGAGAGGATTATGGAAAGCAAACATCAAAATGTAGAAGTTTCTAATTAAGTGCACTATGGTAAAAATGTTTTGAGGTTATAACATTGCATAGTGCAAGGAACAGTGTGAAAAAAAAATACAAATTGACACTATCATTTATCATTTGACCCTGTAATCAGTGTGAGAGTAACACACAAGTATGCTTTTGCAAATGTGAAATGTATTTCCAATGACAAATGTGTTGACAAATTACATTTAAGACACCCGAGTTAGAGTATTGAATCAATTGTGTTTAAATATACAGTAAGCTTCATTAATGAAATATCAGCATCATAACCAAATACACAATTTCCCAAATATTACTCTAAGTTAATAGTTAAATTTATTTAGCACTGTACTGCAAAGGTCCAGCACAGACACAGGTTGTTGTTTTGTTACTAATTGGCAATTTCTTATGAATTTGGATGATTTTTAGGGAGAGATTAAAAAAAAAATAAGCATGAAAGCCCACCCCAAACCATTATAAGTGAAAAAAAAAACATTTAAGCCACTAATCCACCAAAATGTAAAACAGTTATGAATTGTCATGTGTGTGCTGTTTGTACAAACATATTCATAAATGTTGTTCACTGCCTTGCAACATTATTGAAGACATGGAATCAGTCATTTTTAAGTTAATATTTATAGACATATTTTATGTGCCCCCAAAATCACGCATAACTAACTCATTCTTCAAATGCCCCCATCTAGTGAATCTCAGCCATATTAATCGTTGCTGAAGACAGATGTCTGTGTGACCAACCTGCTTTTCTTTACATGGCATTTATATCATGACAGGTCATCTTAATAAGTTTACAGCTAACAATATTCTATTGTCACTTACAGTGTGTTTACTTCAAACATCAGAGCAGTGGGGCATAAATAGCTAATGAAAAACTCAGCAAAGCAAAGGTAATTAATGAGCTGTGCATATGTAGGGCAACCAAAGTACACTATTTGCATGAGCTGCCAGCGTGATGCTAAGGTGAATCATTTGAACTCAGTTCAGTGGTTACAAATGACTATCCACTGTTGTCCTGGATGCTAATGACATCAGGCTTCTGGTATGGAAAATCTGGAGTGTTTTACTTAAACGGGTCATATGATGTTGCTAAAAAGAAAATTTTGTGTATTTGTGCTGTAATGAAATGTGTTTATGCGGTTTGAGGTTCAAAAAGCACATTATTTTCCACATACTGTACATTATTGTTTCTCCTCTATGCCCCGCCTTTCTGAAACGCGTCACTTTTTACAAAGCTCATCGGTCTGAAAAGAGAGGTGTGCTGTGATTGGCCAGCTATCCAGTGCGTTGTGATTGGCCGAATACCTAAAGCATGTGACGGAAATGTTACGCCCCTTACCATACTGTGATGCCGTGTCAGGCCGGAGCGACGAGACTAAAACATTAAAACCCATTATAAACTAGGCATTTGTTGCATCCAGTGGGGACATAATTACGGATTATAATGACTTATACTGTCTTTTTACGTGTTGAGTTGCATCGCGCCGCATAAACATAAAATCATGTCTGCATTTGTGAGCAGAGAAATGACAAACAACAATCGCTACTTTACACTGCTCAAAACTCGCGTTTGAATAATCAGTGGCAAATCCTTTAAAAATGAAAATGTGCTTACAGACAGTTAGTCAGAACAGACGGCATTTTTGTCTACTCTACCAGGATCAGGAAACAGTCCTCCGAAAACGCGTGAACACATCGGAATATTTGTGGTGAACTGTTGGAAACAGTGTTGTAAATACAACTTAACCACTGATTTTAGTCGTGTCCTCTTTTGGAAGACCAAAAAAAGTAGTTTGCTTTCACAAACGAAACACAGCGTCACACACTGCGGGCTAGAGTGAGGAACGGTCGGCGGGCTTGAGAACGGTGCGGCGGGCGGATTCGGCGAAGGAGCGGCCGGGCGCGCTTGCGGCAACCACATGTGACGACCCGGGCTGGACTCTGCTTCGTCCATGGTGAAAGCCGAACCGGCGATCCACAGCGCGAAGTTGAAGCGGATATCGTTCCTTTGAAAGGCAACATGTAGTTTCACTGTCACAACGAAAACACACGCCTTTCACGGACCATGGCAGCGGCAACAACAATACTACAGCGAGAATAAAAGTTACGCCTTCTTTCTTTGCGTGAACATTTGGGAGGCATTAAGCAAATATTTCCACATAGTGACCTAGACATGTGGGGGCGTGTTAGAACAGCCGTTTTAGGTAGGTGTGGCTGACTCCTTAACTTTTATAAAGAATATCTCTTTTGATTTGAGACTTGAGTCTTTGCAACTTTACAGATCTTATATATGCATTTCCTTTTAGTCAACTGTGGGGACACTCCAAAGAGAAAGTAAAAATTGAAATCGCATCATATCACCCCTTTAAGTAAATTGGTGATCTTCTTTCTCCTGCATATTAGAGTTTACAGTTTGGATTTTATTGTGCGGGAGTCACAGTGTACCACACACAATGGATCTTCACATGACGAATACTTCACATTGTGTATAATTGAAATAGGCAATACAATTTAGAAAAAGCTGAAAGATCGTCAAACACTAATGTAATATCAAATTTCAGCCGTTACATTAGTAGTCAGTGTGAGGAGGGCAATCAGTACAGGTACAGTTCTGTCATTTTGTTATCAACAAAATGGAAAGAACAGTATTAAACTCTGGAGAATATTTTAAGTTCAAAGCCACAAGTACAATGAAATAAGGCAAAGGGTACGGGGCACTGATATTTTCTTGCTGGAGTTCTATCATGTCACAGTATTCTGGTTTCTATAGATTATTTGATGAAACCAAAAGCAGAAAACAAGTGAAGAGAACATGTCAGTACCTAACTGTGTTCAAAAAAGACCACTGTTACCTTAAGGAGCTGTTCTAACAGATCCAACAATTAAAAAAGTAGTTTTTGTTGTTGTCCAAATGTAGTCAGTTTGGTAGTAAATCATATTTTTCATATTTTACCATAGAAAGTGGTAACCTGTAAGTTCCAGTGATCACCATATGAGTGGAACTGTCATGCTGCACCAGTGTCCACGTACAGGAGAATTTTCAACAAAAAATATAGTTTTATATCTATCAGTGTGGTTCGAATCCTGTTTAGGCAAATGCTCTACCACGTTCCCTTTGTGACTGCAGTCTCCTTAGCACCCACACAAGTGATATCTAAGATCAATTAATTTAGATGTTACCACACAAAGCTTCTCTCTCTCTCTCTCTCTCTCTTTTCCTCAGGTGAGAAATTAGAGCTCACAAGCATCTTCCCACTCAGCTTGATGGAAAGAGAAATGATCAAAAAAACTCAAACTCACCTACCTGCATTTTCTAGTAAATGCTTCTAAATTGGAAGGCTGTATTCTAGTAAGGCTGAATATCCTGGCTGCCACATACGTCTCCAAGCACCATTGAATGTCGTCTTAATTTAAGGGATCTTTGGAAAGCCACCCTTGTTTCGTGTCTTTCATTCATCCTTCATTTTGAAGGATGCATCAAGTGTACAATCCTTTGCAAACAGTCCAATTAAAAAACAACAACAACAACAAAGATAATGCTACACTGCCATTATGCAAACCACTGGGAGACTATAGACAATTGTCATTATTGTGCATTAATGGAAAATAATCATTAAGTATTTTAAGCATTACCACAACTTAAAGTCACCATGAAATCAAAATTGAAAATTCTTATTTTTTAATGGAATACTGTAGTGTTTATTAAAATAATTTATCCGTGCATTTCATAATTTTTTTTTAATTCATGTGCCCTCGTAGTCTTTCATCAAAAACGTTAACCTCCCCTCCCCCTCAAAACGACTCATCTTCTCTCCCGGTCATGAGCTATGGTGCAAGGGCGGAGCTAGTGATATGAGGGGTAAATGCTGGGATAAACGACAGGGGGAAAAGCTGAAGCTGATGCTTCACTTTATAGCACTGACACCAGTCATGAGAGAGTACGTTACCCCTAAACATTGAAAAGATATTAGGATATTACAACAACATTACTCTTAGGACATCGCAAACTAATTTTTTTCATGAATATGACTTAACCTGATGGAGGACCCGCTCAGTCATTCAGGCAGTCTCTCTCTCTCTCTGTTTAGGCATGTTTTGTGCCATTGATCGTCGTCGTCATCCTAAAAAAAAAAAACATTTATTCATGCTTGGGTGTCTGTTGTGAATCCAGTGGAGAGAAATCCCCCACTACTAACTGCAAACTGGCATTCAGATCTGCCTCCATTTTGTTTGCAATGCCCCAACTTCCAACGATCCAATCAATTCCCGAAGGACGAAATCAAGTCACACCCTCTCATTTCAGATGCCGTTTCACTCGGATATACATCACAGCAGAGAATAAAAGACAATCGCAACTTCCATTTCATGCCGACTTTAATTTCATGCATGGTTGCAAAATAAAAATTCTAATTTATTTATCCATTATTGATTAAATTTTTTTAATTTAATAACATTATTTTGATCTGTTCTGTTGACATAATAATATTGATCATTGCATCAACTTACAAATATTGTAATTATTATTATTAAGTTGTAGTAACTTAATTAAACTGTCTTGATACCTTTATGCAGGAAATTAGGCAGTGGAATTTTAGTTCCAGCATGAGACTGGATAAGGAGAATAAATGTTGAAACTGAAAGTGTCATTTTATGTGTTTTTAGGAAAGGAAAGGGCCTATTAGTGTTTAATGCTGTTATATGTGACATTTTACAGAGTTTGTTGAAGCATCTGTGGTTACCATTGTGCTGAAAGTAGAGCTTGTGGTTAGTTTGTGTGTGATAGGTGATTATTTCAAACGTGATGTTTCCATGCTTACTCACTAGACCTTCTCATTCTAGCATTTAATTCTGCAGAGAACTCTAGTCTAGAAGTCTCAGCAGGACTGGTCTAGGTATAGGAAGGATGCAGCCACTTTGCTTCCCATAGTGACACTTGCAGAGATTAAGTGGATTAGATGCAATATTTCTCAAATATAAAGGCGTTTCAGAATTCTTCATGTTACAAAATAAACACTTTTCACTCTATACTTCATAATGTACATTTACTGCCTAATACAGTGTCTGTATGTAGAAGAATAAAGTTCAATATAATACCAGGAGACCTATACCATGTTTTTTATCAGTTTTATTGTCATAATCATGAAACAATAGGCCTGACCTACATTAAATTTTTAACTGGCATGCACTGCTTTAATTCAGACACCAATCGGTCTGCTCAGAGCCGTTGAAGTTGAACACAGAACACACACACACAGTAACTCTAAAGACCTTGATTAGCTTGCTAAGGCATCTTTGATTAGGGCTGGAGCTGAATTCTGCAAGGCAGTGGTCCTTCAGGGCCAGATTTGAAGAACACTGCTGTAACCCGTCAGTCCTTTTGGGTATGGCATCGATGCACTACTGCAAAATATTCAGGGACTGTAGGCCATGTGAATAGAAAATGCAGTTTCTGGCGGTCTCTGCTTTATGGTTGCATAAAGACCATGGTGCACCTCGGAAATAGGCTGCAGGCTACAAAACAATGGGGTATCTCAATGTTGGCTGCACAAAGAATACAAGAGGAGCGTTTCAGCGGGAAATGGGACTTCGTACAGGAGGTGTCTATGAGGACAGTATTCAGCCACTCCAAAGGGAGTGCAGAAGCCAACTAGTGAATGACAGCAAACTGAAAAAAGGGCCCTACTGTGAAGAAAGTGCAATGAAGTCATGTGTGAGAGAAGTGTGGGAATACATCAACAACAAACTGTGAGGTTATGCAGTGTGGAGGGCTGTGAGCGACTTTGGTTAGACCTTCATTGTTCGTATTTCTAGTTTCTTATAATTCTAGGGGATGAAGCCAACCAACTCAAACAAACACAAACAATAACAATAAATAAAAGAAATAAATAAATCAATGCTAAAAATGAGGTTCATAATTCCAACCGGGACAGAGGTTGGACTGGGGGCCGCTGGGTGCTGTTAGTGTGGAAGGGAATTGTGTGACTCACAACAGAGCAGATCGCAGCATCACAGGAAGTGAGCGGGACACATTTCCGAGGCCTGGCTGTGTGCGTTTGTTCTTGAGTGTGTTTGATGTTTCAGAGTAAAGGACAGTGTGTGTGTGAGAGAGAGAGATAGAGAGAAAGGGTGTGTGACACTGATTGGAGAGCTTGAGAAGAGAAAGAGCACAAGGGAGATGCAGGGGAGATGGGAAACAGCACGGAAATCCAAGGTCTCTCCTTAATCATTATCATTCAGCTGTCAGTGGGAGTCCAGTCTGAGCTTGGCCCTGGACCGCCAGCCCCCAGCCCCATCTGCTCCCAATAAAACCCAACAAAAGCCTTAACTTGAATAAATGTCCCATATCTTTTAAATGCTTTAGCTCATCAGAGACAGTGATATTGAGATGGCTTTGGAGGACAACGTTAAAAAGAGTATGTATGTGCACGTAATGGCAGAATCGCTCATTGTGGCGCTTCTGAATCTAGAGGTCTGTG